>JASFYC010000188.1:0-117021 GCA_030412335.1 Botrylloides violaceus | reverse complement strand
TTGCATATATGCATAGTCAGAGTTATTGTCTCCTGCTGTAAAACTGTGTGATTGTCTGGGTGGTGTAGGATGTAAACAGTAAGGTTGGAGGTTAGGGTTACCTTCAGTTGGACAATACCGTTTGTTATACAACGTTTTGTTCAAGTCTATATTGACTTTTGGTGCTAAATCATTGAATCGCATCTTTTACAGTAGATAAGATATGATGGAATCCAAATTATCTGTGACTTTTAATGCTAAGACAGACAACACAGTCAATTAGCTTATAAATGCAACCTAATTGGTGATGCTTTTGCACTTCAGGATCAATATAGTTCCTGCTCACGATGCACCCATCTGGAGAAGCTGCAGAACCCTGCCATTCGATAAAAAGAGCGTATTTTCATGCAGGCATTGCCTACCGGACTTGCAATCTGGATGTGATTTGTTTTATTTAATTAACATGGAATGTCAACTTTTTATATTAAATGAAAAAAATGCAATCTGGAGCTTTGCAAAGTTTGTGGTGATGACTCGGGTAGGATATCCACCTTGTATTTTGTGTTCATGACCCCACCCAACATACGTGCTTGATTATGATGCGATGTATTTACAACAGAACAGTGTTACCTGGTGCATTGGCCATAACTATTATGTGTGTGGAGGACACATGAAATCCCATACGCTCTCGCCGCTATGAACAACAGTAACAGTATCGGTCCCACACAGTCAACCGATGGGATTCTGCTGGAGCACTACAGCTCAAGGTAGCAGTCGCACCGCTTTGCAGTTTTACCTAATGCCCATGCACCACTGACAAATAAAATCAACTGTAAGAAACCATTTAGCAACACCAACAACATTTATTAATCACAAGCGACAGGATGTAAACTTCCCTCGCGGAAATTCTAATTAGAACGAAATTATGACAATCTATCAACACACTTTTCCACATTTTTTTGACATCTCACTGTGCTGCTGCGGCTGTCAACAAAAACACTGCGTTAGAGGAGTATTATGTTGTGAGAATTTTAATTCTCAATAAACCGAGCCTGGACAAGAAATCTAGTGAATCGTCTCTACGATGTTTATTGATTGTCCACCACTGGCTCTGTTATCTTGTTGAGTCGAAGGACAAATTTTCATACCAGACCAGAAGAGTTTAGATTACTTTGTCATGGTCACTACATGGCACTGAACTCCAGGCTTAAAAAGTCCCTGCCTTGGCCACAGACACATCGAATACACAACACTTCTTGTAAAACGTGGTTTAATAAGTAATAATAGTTTAAAACTAGTCAAAGGGGATAATCCCGACTACAGCACTGAAATTAAAGAAGATATAAACTCTAGCCTAATAGCCATGCTCCTTCAGAGCACATTAGCAGTTTGTGAATCCCCAAGTCGCCTGTCAATCAATGTATTCGCTGTAGTGAGTAATCCTGACGAGTTCGGATATATCAGCTTACTCACCATAGATAGCAGAAGTTGTGATCAGCAAAAAAATGAACAGACAGGATTCCAAAGAAGCTTCGACGGCCTGTTAGTCCCCAACATTCCTCAACGCCTTTAATACCTGAATGAATGGCATCCGATTGATAAGCAATGTGAAATTCATAGATTAAAACTAATATGGTGCCACAGCCTACACCAGGGTTTGCAGCAATTTTGCCTCAAAATCGAAAAGCTTTTGCTTCTTTTTTGAATAGTCATCCGGAAGGTCCCAATAAATTTGCTCATAGAACAAAGAAAAGAATTGATACTTTTGGTATAGGCATACATTACAGGTCGGTCATCATCTCATGACAAATCCACTTGTTCTACTTCTCAACCTTCAGAACTGGCACCTGTGAAAGTATTCACTTCATTGAGACCATAATGCCAAAGACCCTTGTTGCATATGTGTAGTTGCTCACCTACCTTTGATTGGGAACTTCTTTTGCTAACGAGCTCCTCAACAGTCACCATGGACTGCAGTTCATCCAACTTTCACTTCGTGCACTTTCAATAAACCTAAACGATATAAGAATAATGACACAAATGGAATGGGCTGTAATGAAGAGATGTCATAAAGCCCTTACAACATTTTGTGGCACGTGCCTCGATGTGTTTCTTGGAAGATTTTTCCAGACAATTGTCAACCATTTTTTAAATATATATATACTGTAGTACCGGTAGTAGTATATATATCCGCTTCGACTTTCCTCAATTCTTGTCATTACACCAACGGACAATATCGGACAGTTTTAAAGAGATGAGGTGAAAATAGTGACACCACCGGTATATCTGCTTTGCTTTGCACTTTCAACTTCATTGTTGTCTGTCTTTACATTAAAAGTCGCAGATAAACTGGATTCCATCAAAAACGTGAACAAACGGTAGGCTATTGTCCAACCCTAACCTCCAACATTACTGTTTCCATCCTACACCACCCAGACAATCACACAGCTTTACAGCAGGAAACAACTCTGCCTATGCATATATGCAACTGTACAAGACGTGCCTCGGCTCAACAGCTACTACGCATATGCAGCTACATCCTACACCACCCACACAATCACACAGCTTTACAGCAGGAGACAACTCTGCCTATGCATATATGCAACTGTACAAGACGTGCCTCGGCTCAACAGCTACTACGCATATGCAGCTACATCCTGTTAACCACACTGCGATATCCCCACAGCTACAGAGCGAGGGTAGATAACCTGCCCATACAGAGGAATCGTACACATGCCTCATCCAACAGTTGCTTACGTATGGCAGAAGGATCCGCAACCACCAAATAATCACATGTTTTACAGGAGACACTTGTCAAAGGCGCGGACATATGCAACTGTACAAGACGTGCCTCGGCTCAACAGCTACTACGCATATGCAGCTACATCCTACACCACCCAAACAATCACACAGCTTTACAGCAGGAGACAACTCTGCCTATGCATATATGCAACTGTACAAGACGTGCCTCAAACGTGCCTCGGCTCAACAGCTACTACGCATATGCAAGTACATCAGACGTGCCTCAGACGTGCCTCGGTTAAAGGGCTACTAGTGGCACGTCTGAGGCACGTGCCTCAAACGTGCCCCGTTATGAGGCACGTCTGAGGCACGTGCCTCAACATTGCAGCCCTCGAGCTCGGGTTTTCTCTCGTGTTTCCTGTTGGGATATAGGCCTACTAAATTTAGTATGTAGGCCTAATTGACCTTCGGGATATGCAACTGGGAAGGAATCGAGGCTGGTCGGTAGATTTACGGAAAATTTATATATTGCGGTAGTTTGGCAACAATTAAAGGTAGGTAGCGTAAGCATTTGGACTATGGTAATTTAAGCAAAGACCGTAGCCTATATGATGCATTTGTTGGCCTCTCGGCCCTTTGTGCATTTTAGACATAATATTATTGACTGCATGCGGCGGTTTTACGGGGAAGTTTTTCGGGGAGGTTTTTTACGGGAGGTTTTATAACATTCGCGTGCTGTGACATGTCAGTCAGCGTGGACGAACGAACTGCTGGTATCAATTATATATATGCGGCGATAGCCCTGTGTCGCAATCGAGGAAGTGCCGATGCCTCCATTGACACCCAAAAAAATCTTCCGCCAAATCTTGCAAACGCCATTTTCCACCGCGAACCGGAAAAACAGTGCACTCGGGCTAATGGATGAGAACCGACCAGTTGAACCAGTTGAATTAGGCTGACACGTTCTCAGTGTTGACACTTGCCAGAGGTCTTGTCGTGCTTTAAACAGCACACTATAGATTATACAGGCCTGCGAGTGGTGTGTTGCTGCTATTGTACTGGTATCAATTATTGCTTATTCATTCTAATGGGCACTAATAAGTCTGAAACGTTTCAAGTGCAAGACAAGTTCTGCATATTAGGCTATAGTATACCTCTTTAAACACCAGAATCTCCGCTATTTGTGATTTGATCAATATGAAAAGAACACTCGTTATCGTTATCCGTATTTGATTTTTGCTGCATTTAGGCCTACACAGACTCACATGACATAGGCCTACCCACGCACTACTGTTGCATATGCAGGCCGCAAGGAGACACTGAAGGAGCCGGAAGGCTATCGAAGTCAACCCCCCGCACCATCGTCAAAGCGCTGCCGTCTAGCGAGGTCTAGGGGTATCAAGATAATAGAGTTGGGTTAACGCGCCGGCATCACGGTACTTTTGCTCTAAGCATTGAATAGCCACGGACCCACGGTACCGCCTCTTCTTGCTAAA
This sequence comes from Botrylloides violaceus, assembly GCA_030412335.1. Classification (NCBI taxonomy): domain Eukaryota; kingdom Metazoa; phylum Chordata; class Ascidiacea; order Stolidobranchia; family Styelidae; genus Botrylloides; species Botrylloides violaceus. Next base: position 112,804 of record JASFYC010000188.1, on the reverse strand, counting down.
CGTTCAATTTACCGTGAACGCGTGGAGTTGTGGTTCGTCTCCCAGCAGCGTTGTCGGTGAGCATTTTTGCTCCAGACAAGAACAACACAAAATTGTCTCAACTAAAGCTAGTTGCTACACACACGGCTTCTACAATCGATAATTATGCTGAGTGATAAACCGCATGACGTCGGATTGACACCATTATTTTAGACGAAAATTGGATTCTGGCGTTCCGCTGTCGCTGAATCATAGCGAAATCCAGCCAACTCAACGTTTCTGCTCTTGTTCCGATTTTACGCGAGAACTCACCATCCCAGGCATTTAACTTTAAAGCCACCGTCGTTGAATAGGCTATGGTTTGCACATAGAGAGACACCTCACAAAATGATGATTGGCGTCACAGGCCGCCGCGTTCCTCAATAAAATTAGCCGTATATATTTGTACATCGACATCCTTTTTCTTTGCAGGTATACATTGCTTTATTGTTGAATGCTTTGCGATTTCGTTTTCGCGCACCAGTTTTGTGTTAGTCTGTTGGTCGGTAGAAAATGATCAAACAATATAGGCTAGGCTACATGCTGTAACCAATCTGAAACGATTTCATGACCAATTTGTGATTTCATCATGAAATGGTTAACGAAAAAACGTTTGTCATAGTCAATCTGAAAAGATTTTCCAACCACCTGTAGCATATTCAGTGATTATTCTTTTACTAACAATAATTGTGTTTGGATGAACAAAATAAAACTTCCCAGCGTAATTCATACCGAGTGGAGCTTATGTTGGACGATCAATAAACATATAGTAAAAAAGATTCACTAGATTTAACGACCAACCTTGGTTTATTTAGCACAGGTTATCGGAGCTCCGCTCCTTCACCCTTTCGAAAACGTAATCCAACCATTTTCAAACCAAAAAGACACACTAGGAAAACGATAGTTGTTTGCAGGGTATGAAAACGTCTCTGTCTAAAATATAGCGCAATCTCGTAACCTTCATATAAGTTAACACCATGAACTAAATAAAAGTAGGCCTACTATATTGTTTAGTAGTATCATGGCTTACTAAATTCAGTAGTAGGCCTAGGCCATGGTATTATACATAGGCTTAACTATGGCCTAAACAATCGCAATTGTGGCGATTAATAAGTTTGAATTGATTTGAAGAATGGAGGTTTCAGCGAAACGTTCAGCAAGCAACAGTAGAACGAAATACAGGCCTAATCGTAAGAGAGACGTCGTAGGTAGCCGGTATCAATCAAGTAATATGGATTATATGATAGTAGAGAAGTCAGTAAGCGTTTATCAATGCGATAATTATCCTGTATATAATTATATATATAAAATAAGAAATTCAACTTCTCTAGAAAGGCACTCCATAGCATTGGGTATCTCCTATCGTTTCCTGCGGACTGTAGCACGGATGGCGTGGCGCCACCAAGGACGTCTGATACCATCGATACTGAGTTTGAATACTCATTTCGTGCTAATCGGGAGAGAATTAAAGTATGCGCTGTATCCTCGATGTTCCCTAGCAACCACACCAATAGCGGAGTAGTGTGGTGTACGGGTATTGAGATTGGTCCTATTCTCATGACTGTGTACGTGAGAACTCCAGAAATTGTGAATATAATCAAACTATCGGTTTAAGTCTTATTGACTAGATCTTGGATTTGAGACCGAAGTAACACGTTAGCTAACCTTGTACATTGACAGGAATACGGTAAATGTTTGTCTTGAACGATGACAGAATAAATATGATGTGATATATTTTAGAAAGACATCAGAAGGTTGAAGAATTATCGCAACAAATTTTATCAACAATAACAACAAGATATAGTGCCACTGGTGTTCTTAGTAATAGTTTTATCATTTTTCTTACCATTTGAAGCAGGACAATCGTTTCTCCAACGCTTGTAAATATATTCTTGGATAATTTTACTTATTGAATTAAACACATCGGCATACAACAGGGATCCAATGAAAACAAACGCTGCGCCAAGCCAATGCTTCATTGTAAAATTGTTTTTGAAATACACTACTGAAAATACTAGTGACACAAACTTTCTCAGAGTCAATAGCAATGTCACAGTCAGTGAAGTGCATTGCGATATCAGGTAGAAAACAGACTTGATGCAGAAATACTGGCTTATCACGTTGGCAGCAACGTATTGCCATAGAATTGGGATTTCCAAGATAAAAGGGTGGGGCGAGAAAGTGCTGGTTATCGTCGAAATCAATTCACTTATGTAAAGTACAGGCATTGGTTCCGATGCATTGAAGACTTTGAGGTTATTCAGAATGCTTGGGGAGAGAAGTACAAACAGAGGTAACGGTAGAGCATGCTACAAATGAAAAAAATATTAAAAAATAGATAGAATATTCTACCATAGGCTAAGCCTACTGTTCATCTTAGGGAAGGCAACATTACAGTGTGATTTTTTTGTTTGAAAGGTAAAGGTTTTGAAAGGAAACTTGTCCAACAATCATAAAATTTTGAATTATTGGAGGATGAAACTTTAATTGACGCAGGTGATACGACAGTTCTGTTAACACCACAGGGTTACAACTAACAAAAAGTGGCGTGTACTGAATATTCGGTTACTGGGCGAAATTTGGAAAAATTCCGAATCAACAATCACCCTACCCTTGTTTGTGGCTGCATCAGAAACTTTTACAGAAGGAGAGCTTTCTTGAGCCGGCACCAGTCGCGCTTGCTGTATATTTCCGAGAAAGTCATTATCAGCCTACCCCTACATCACACCCAAACAAAGCTGGCTTGCGAATATCAGGTTTTATCTACTGGGGCAAGGGATAATTGATCGAATAGGCACGTTATGAATAACTGATTAGTGATTACAGATAATAAATTCTACCTACATTATAAAATAAGGATTCGTTGGAATGCTTCCCATGTTTTAATGTTAAACTTTCTTGATATATCCCGGTCCGAGCAGAAACGAATAAAGATGTCAGTAGCAACATCACTCCGATGGATATTCTGCTAACTTCATAATCTGAAGTGTTCTTTTCATCCTCTTCAAGACCCTGTACGTGTACATAAAATGGTTGACTCATGATTTCCACACCACATATTCAGAAGATTGTGGAGTGGGTTCAACCCTGAATTTGCTTTACCCAACAGTTAAAAAGTACGCATCGGAAACTTGACAACTAGACGACCAGTGGAATGGAGATAGTAGACACGGAAGGTTTGCTACTAAATGTTAAAATAAAATAAAAATACATACTAAATAAGAGGTATGCACAATAATACAACTAATTTAACGTCGGACTATTTGGATCGGTCGAAGCTGACGCAGGATGCAAGGTCGGTAGATCACAACCCTCTCTTCTAAACCCTGGGGCTTGTCGTCAGCTAACATTGTTGTATTGGGATACACTATACATCCACATATGATATGGCACTAGTGGCGAGGGGGCAAAATCGAATAGTATGTAACATAGGTTCAAATCGAATAATTTCAATCGAATCGAATACCGAATAGACACAGCTGACCTAGTTTTTTTATTTTTCATTTTATTTGGAATTTATGGCGTTTTTCAATTACAGTACTAAGGTCATTTATGCCAGGTCGATGCTCAGTGTATACGTGTCAATACTTCCGGCTTATAGCCCGGATCACTATTACAATCACGGCTCTCCACACTTTCCCGATACCGACTGCCAAGCAGGAAGGAGGGAGGAACCTAGTTATTAACCTAATTCGATAAAATATGATTGAAAATATATTATCAAAGGTCAGGAACATGCAGAGATATGCCACTAGCGAACTGTGATGTCATGTCTACGACTTCATGGCATGCTGTCAGGGTAATAGCAAATGCACAAAAGTCCAATTTAAAACTGTGGCACCAGAGAAAAGCATTCCAAGCCAAACCTCTCCTGGCTACGTCCACGTTGTAAGGCTTATAAAGCTTTTTTTCAAGTTGTTGTAGTATTCAAAATTCAAAAAGAGAACAAATTGCTATTCAATTTGGTTCGAATATCTTGTTATTCGATTAAAAGTATTCAAATTCGAGTGCCTAGCCCTACTCACAGGTCACGGTCATGCCTGAGGATCATGTCTTTGCTCTACCTGTACCAACTAACTGCTTCATAACTATGCATACAGCACACAAAATCGGTAAAATAATTCAAGTAAATATCATTACCGGTACTGTAGAAAATGTGCAGATCAATATTCCAATAGTAACCAGCAAAACAGAGAAGTACTTTTGAAGTCTGTATGACCTTTTCAATATATACGCACCGAGCAACATGTTTGCTGCTAGTGAACCCTGAAACAACAAAAATACAGCACTACGGCAAACCACAAAAAAATCAGCACCGGCACAAACTTACTGATTTGAATATCATGTGTAGGGGCATTGGAACAGCAAATTGCAATGCCATATTGTTGGTTGTGCTCGAAACGAAAAATAAGGATACCAATACTGCATAATTCCTGCAAAAATATACAAATGAGAGAAAATAGTTCACTGAATCCTGCCTGTACAAAAGTTTGCCCATCAACAGTAATATGACACGAGTAAAAGCAGAGAGCACTTTCAAAGACAGTAAATTATTGCATTTCTGATTTATCCATATAAAGGTCAGTTTTTCGAATGAAAAAAATTGCTGTATGGACAGACTCATTACAGTTGTAGGGGGTACAATTGTGTAATGCGGTCAATGGCAGGAAAAGTGAGACTGTAGACTGTGTAGAACGTTACACATTTCTGGTATGCAGTTATTTCCGGTCGCTGCATCATAACACACTTTTCGTGGGGTGCCACCAAACAACAAACCAAGCAGACTGAGCAGACTTTGCATTACTAAATGACGGACCCTGCAGACTACAAGAATTGTTGGACAGCCGTTCAAACTTGGTCAGGGCTCCGTTCGCTCCTTCCGTCACTCATACTATTATCTCACTACAAACTGTCCCAAGGCCAATGACCTTATCAGTAACTCCTCTGTATAATTTACGAAATAGGCAAGTCCACAGTCCGCCATTTAGCATCAGTAATTTCGTGTGGTCCATTGTTAGGAAAGATAAATGGATGATTTTGTAGAGGGCTCTACGTACTAAACTACTAACCTTAATGGAATCTGCCTTTTAGCAAGACCACACTTCCTATTTGATATGAATCCCTCACAGGCAATGAATAAAAACTGAAGAAACAGTAGTACGCTCCCACTATCAGGCAGCTGTCTGAAGAAATATACTTTGAAATTAGAGTTAAGCATTAGTGTAGTCTACACTGATGAGAGTGTAAATATTGTAGAGCGCAGAGCCTGGAGCGCCAACTTGTACCACAATCACACCAATCAGCCAGTGAGCACAGGAGATATTTTGGACTTCATGTTGCGCACAGAGCTCTTGTATTTTAGGAGCATAGGGAGACGATGTAAATGCCAACAAATACATGGCTTGAGCAGTCCGTCTAGGTCTACCCATTGTGAATCAAAAAAGAAATAAAATAGGCACAGGCTATGTGAAATGTGCGCTAGTCTGCGCGGACGCCAATTCCTGCTCGCACAAGTTCTCGTGGCGATCGGCTATGAAATGTAGTATGGCCAATCAGTACAAAAACTTAATCTCCTGGTTGGACAAGGCCAAACCCTGATAGTTTCCGGGCTTATGTGAAGAATTTTCAGGCACAACCCGGCGCCAAATGACAAGCATGGTACCTGAAGCATCAACAATGAGATGCCGTTCTGTTAGCAGTAACAGGTCTACAGTAATGACTATAACGACTGAGAGCTTAGATGCTAGAGTATCCAATTAAGCAATAGATCTCTTAGAAATACAATATAATTATATACTCACTTTGTTAATTTCTCGAGATATATCACATTGATACAACATGAAGCGAAGAGGGTGAGAACTGCAAAAATCAAGCCCGAAGAAGTCTCGCCCAACGTCGTAAACATTTTGAATCGATTTAAGGACAATAATGTTTATTATGCTGCCGCTACATAGAATGGATCAGGGGTATAATCCCATTTTACTCTATTGCACATCAAGGAGAAACACTGATCCCATCGAAGATAAGAACAGAGTTATGAAAGATCCAGCAAGCATCAAGCTGGAAAAAGATCCATACGCATGCACACGAACAGGAAGACTACAGGAACAAAGTAACCGTGGGATCCTATCCTAATCCTATGCTGACGCGGGGATGTCGCCAACTTCCGTAGTTCTTAACTACTCAAGCGTAACGAAAGGCCGGCAAAAAAGTCATTAAATATCAATGGTAGTTCCATTTGCAGCTTCTATCTAATCAACGACATATAAACATATGTCGTTGATCTAATATTACAACCATACAATGTAATGATTACATTACATGATGATTGATGATGATTACATTATATGCTACAACTATAGGGTTAATGTCATACCGTTCGCAGTCAACGGCTGAGAGCTTTCACTAGTAAGTGGTGACGCTTTCGAGTGGTTTGCCTGTCCACTTTCTGATCGGGAGGTGCCAGATCCTGTGTCATGTTCTCTAATTATATCTCTCTCACCGGGCCTTCACTGTCAAGTGCACACGCACGCGTGAGTCGCGTGACAGGAGTTTCGTTTGTGTTGTTGTTATTGTATTCTGCACCTCGTTGGTGAACACATATTGAAGTAATTGGCTTCGTAGGGATTAGGCTATAGTGCAACACTTGTTCTCTACATTTCAGTTTGATCATTTATTCTGGTATTTTAACCTATCAATAAATGCACAGTTGGACAGATCCGAGTCGAACCAGACTTGACCGGCGTATATATCTATATGACCTTAGTAGTTGGAAACACCATACATCCTTAACAACAGCGACGTCGCTTCAACCTAAAAATCAGACGCTTCCAGTCACGGTCAATCAGCAGCGATTTCAACACCGCGAGGAGTTACCGATCGAACCTAACCTTACCGTCAGTCAATTATCTATTGCTACCGTCGAAAGTATCCTGAGCATGACATAGCTTGCAATACCACCCTACTGCAGGCAGGCCAATTTCGTGACATTCATGATCCTTACCCACTTCTAACACAGCAACCGTCTCCCGTCTCTATAGCTGGTGGCAAACCTCTCCCATACTCACGCCATCGATAACGCATGAAAAAGGTTGGGCGATTTATTGAGAGCTGCTCTATCAAACATCAATTACTAAGTCACTTGAAACTAACAGAAGAAACCAAATCACTTGAAATTAAGATAAGCATAAGTATTACAACAATAATACGTAGGTATAGTCCAATTATAATATTGCACTGAAGAGTTGTCAAATACAGATTCGTTGAGCAGTTGAAGCACGGCCCGTTGTTGACTGCGTAATTTCCTTTGCTACATAATACTAGGTGTCAGTGGATACCATGCAGTGTTGTCTTTATGCAAGTCCATTTTTCCAAGTTCCAACGTTACACTTCCCAAGAAGTCATTTTCGTTCAGTTGTTCATAATTCCATACTGAAACAAACAGCTTACGCCCAGCCAATGCTTCAAGTTGTATATCATATATAAGCTGGAAAAGTTGAGTGTAAAGGTGAATACTGAACGGATATGACAAGACAGATTATGAATAATTAAAGGAGCCTGATAACAACTATTCCGGCTCCGGTTGAAAAACGTCAAAAGACACACAAAACATTCCTGCACAAAGTCACTAGTTTTCAAACTAAGGCATACCCTTAATCGCTGGGTCGCCAGCAGCGCCGAAGGACTCATGATAACATGCATACTCCTGACCTACCACTCACTACTATAGCAGGTCTAGCCAGCTTTAGCTTCTAAGACTATAGAAAATGCACAAGGAAAAAAACTACGTACCATTTCATTAAAAGTAGGATGTAACGTCTTCCGAGCGACCTTTGTTTTCCTTTTAGTTGACCGACTAGGATCTGGGAGTAGTTTGGTTTTAACATATGGATCAGGATCATTTCCATCTGGGGACTCCTGGAACAGAGAATCACCAGTGAGACACTGTTAGTGATATGCTTAGATCTACACCTACACCAGAGGTGAAAAACTGTTATTTTTTCCTGGGAGCACATTAGCATTTGTCACAACCGACACAGCGGCACTGTATTCTTGTAACTTCACATTCAGCAGATTAATTTTCCACAGACATAATGGATTTCCTTAAATGACCTAATGTTGTATCTTAGTATCACATTCCAAGTCCAAAGACAAGTCAACAAGACCTTCATCAAGTCCTAGTGTAGTATGCATGCTTTGATATGTTAAAAATCTGAGTCGCAATTGGTCCGATTGTTATTGGTAATTGAAGATAGGTGAAACTCCATTGCATTGACAGAACATTTTGTTTTTCCTTGTAAAATTTTATCTAGGGATGATCTTTAACAAACTTTTCGTGTGAGAAATTATTTGATAAATTCCACGGCACAAATTTATTACTGTTCGATTTGTAGATTGCAAATTTTTATTGCCGAGTCTTCACTTTCACTTCCCGAGCCAGGCGCTTCATTGATCTCGAGTGACTTGCATGGAGTCAAGGCATCCGGAATCCGTGACTTAAGCAGAGCAATTGATTCAAATCGTCACAACATTGGAAGGAGTTTTCCCATCCTCTCCATTTTTTTCCAGACATGAACTACACACTCACCAGATTCCGACAATGCATAATCATGATGTAAAGTGCATTGTTTTTATGATGTACCGACAGTTTGATCTCTCCCTTTACGCTTCCAGAAACTGTCTTTATATGTGATGTCGGCACTTTCACATTTCCACCTTGCTCATCTCTCAACATTGGATGGAAGAATGTGTATATAAGATGACTCTAGGAAGTATTAAGACATATGATTTACCGGTACGAATTTACCAGAAAAACAACGAGATTGTTACCCTTGATACATCCAAATGGTCTCGCAGAAGAGAATGCAGATACGCACTTAATTGAACTTTGCGTCTCTCCGCCACTTGCTTAATTTGAGAACGCCCGACAAAGACCTTACTAGGAAAACTGTAAAAAATCACAGTTTGTTGCAAGACAAGCTATGCTATTTCTGGCCTCTTTCATACAGACAGTGAGACAGACATACATGCAATATTATGCTGCATGCCAAAAATTGTCAGCTAGGAATGAAGACTTGAAGGGCACAGGCCTACTTCAATGCATATCTCAGAAATATTCAAGTACTCGAATTGAACTTTCTGCATCACTGGAATTGCAAGTGTGAGGGAGACTAGTACAGTGGAAAAATTGTAGTTTGAGTTAGGAATCTTATTTCATGAAATTGGACTCAGCTTAGACTAAAATTTGCAATGCTCGATCTACGGTACATTAGCAAAACTAGTTCCAATGAGAGTAGATAGCTGGGGATCTAATTGATCACTTGTGCACATGTAATTATATTTTTCTGCAATGTCACATGCATTATATAGCACACAGCAGTCAGCCAGCAAGGCAAATTTCATAATTCGAAGATTCAATCCAACATAAATAGCCATTATTGATTGTGAATCTTTAGTGACTCAGTTTTACCAATCTCCAACAAGAGCTACATGATGATTGTTGACTATGCAGAGCAATTTATTGAACAAAAATAAAAGGCAATGCTTACCTGGGAATCTTGTGAGGAGGAAAGCTGAGGCATAGCTTCTGATGTAATTCGGCGAATTCGTTGTATGTCCGATACACGTAACTCTCCCCCGATCTCATTTCCCTCTTCAGTCTTATGCAGAAGATCTGTTCAGGAGAAAACTTAGTTAAAACGCTTCCATTTTAAATATACACATAGCCTACCATTGACCATGCAAAACATAGTTAGTAGGGGTGGTACGGACTCAGTGCTAGAGTAGCTAGAGAATATTTTGCCTAACTTGTTCGATTCGCGTTCGTTGTAATGGAACTTTTGTTAAGTAATCAGCAGACGATGCAAGAGTATCGTGGAGCCAATGCCGACAGTCAATAGGTATTGTAAGAAGATTCATGACAGATTCAACATCATTAGCCTCGGTTTATTGATAATTGTAACATTCACAAGCTTCAGAACTCGGCTTCTATATCAGATGAAAATAAATGCGCTGTGCGAGTAATTTTCTCGAGCATACTTTCATCACTTGGGCTAGATAATAATTGGCAATACTCACAGCGAAGGGGAAACGTTATACCAATACATTCTGGTTAGCGGCTGGTGCACCTGGCTAAGTGTGTACTGTGCAAGTGCATACATTCTGCATGTATTCGCTTCATCATCGGTTAAAATTCGGTGTTCAGTAACGAACTTTTGCCAAAAGTTTATGTTCGTCCAAATACGAACCTAATCAAAGTTTGTAGTTCGTACCATCCCTAATAGTGAGTGATCATTATCAGATACAGAGAAATCAAGAACATCGAGGTGTAGTCATGGAATGGTAGAAACGATTCAACCATATATAAAAATTTCCGAAATAAAAAATTGATCTGTGATTGTGATAAAAAAATGATATGAAGGATCGCCGAAGAGTGAGGGGTGATTAATTTCCTCATGCCAGCATGCCAATTAGTTAAAAAACAAGTCCATGTTATGTTTCAACTCATTTTTGCCCGCACGAACGCATTCTCGTCGACAGCTGTGCCCCGTCGAAACACAGAACATACGTAGTACTTCTCTGGGTTGTATTTTTTGTTGTATCCGACGACAACAGCTTCTGTGAGGTATCCATCTTCTTCGCCGGAGTGAGTTTTTGCGGAGAATGAGAGAGACGATTTGTCAGCGTTCTCGTTGCCGAGAAAACGCATTTGAGCTAGGTTGTGAATGAAGAAATTGATTCTTGTGAAAGAGGATGACAGGCTCGCCTCGATCAACCTGAATTAAAGGACGAAAAAAACTTCAATGAAGAAGCCAGAAAAATATAACAATAGATGCAAATGTAAAGTATTTCTAAATGCATCAGCGAGCACGAGCAGTATGGTGCATACTTATTTCCCATATTTGGAAATTTGATATGGGCTCCTGAAATGGGATGGTACAAATTGGTATCGAATCACAACGCAAAAATAAGCTATCAAAACTGTTGAGATCTTGATAACCTGGGGGCCACCGAAAATCGGGAAAGAGGTCGAAATGGTAATTTTCGTATTTCTTGAAAATGGCAGAAAATAGAGATTTGGTTTGGATGTCAAATGAATCAGAAACATTGCTTTCCTACACATGAATAATACAATATATGGCTCTATCTTTGTCAGAAACCGGGTGAAGAAGGAAAAACCGACTTTTTTAACATTTCAAGTATTTTGTACAGCCGGGTTTCACACTTTTTCAGTACCGTAATATATCATTCTCTGATAATTACATTAAAACAAATGCATCACATTCTGAGAGCAATATGTGAATCATCCAATATTTCTGGTCAGTAGGAATCTCGTGACCGTCTGCATACCTTGTGAACATTGTTGTTGCCTCTTCTTCTGTAGCTGCCGGTTTCAGAGCATCGTACACATATTTGAGATCCGAAGTACTTTTAAGCTCTGGGATACCTGAGTGAATCATCTGCAAAGAAGAAAATAATTTCTATCTCTTGAGCTGTAAAATTGACTTTGGTCGGGTTACAAATTCTACTTACCAGCGACAGCAAGTTGATAAAAATATGATAATTATTTCTGATAATGTTGAAAGCTCGGCAGCAGATGTCGACAAAATCGTGGAATCTTGAAGATTGTCGATCACCACCGTTGATCACGTATGCCATATCTGAAGTCAGCACAAATGGAGCTCGGTCCCTGAAATTGGAAGCATGGTATTGTGAAATTGGAAGAGTGTTGTTATGCCAACTAGGGTATAATCAGTCACTGGGTCTATCTTGGATCTTTGTCCCTTTAATATTGTGGATTGTTGCTTTGGCAAATCGATTGTTGTCCATGATGCAAAGATAACAAATTCTGAGATGAAATAAGCTCATCTGTGAAGCAATCCTACCGGTTGAAGCACAAGGTAGCTCTGTGTGAATGAGTTTCCCTCTCTTAATGTTTTGTTTGTAGAATATTTCACTGTGAGCAGTTGCTGACACCCTCCCTTGAGGTACTTCGAGAGGTCTGCATCTGGCAACTTGTGTCTTGAAGACAGAGACACTAGGTGCGAACACAACACTGCCAGAGAGGGAGTGAGTTCCATGCATTAATGACCTATACGACAAAGGAGATTTTCCTACAGTCCCTTGTTGGCGAGCAAATTCCGTTATAGCAATTGAAGTACATCAGGTTGGAGGGTTCAATGCTCTTGGCATAGTCTATTGCTGATACCGTCTAATGGCAATATAGGCTACTGATACTCAATTGCAGGTTTGTGCTGTTCAAGTGTCCATACAGAGTCACCATGTTGCTACAAGCTGATGTCAATATTGAAAATTGGGAGCCCAACAAATGAGTGAAAAAACGTCTATTACTCGTACTCTAACCTTTTGATATTTCCGAACATTTGAGCATGTCCTAAAAATCTCGCAAAATCGATATGGAACAGATGACCAGATTTTCGTAACATGATGTTGTCATTGTGTCTATCACAGATGCCAAGGACGTACGTCGCCACACAATATCCCGCACAAGACAATGTGAAATTTTCCTCTGCCTAAAAGGAAATGAAAGATAATTCAATGTGTTATCAGCAACATACGATATAACATGCGATTTACAAAGTTTCTGGGATGGTGAGTTGCCACAACTGGTAGCGGTAGCACCACTCATATCAAGTTAGGTGGTTCGAATCATATCAACTAAGCAAAGTCACAAACCTTGCACAAACAACCACACAATAAATACAAAAATATATATGTATCAGACAATTTCACAGCAGCACAGTCAACAGTGGCTGGCCTGACATCTAGTCCGAAGATAGTCGTACAAAGGAAGAAAACAGCAGAAACACTTGAACCTACTTTCTCATAAGTACTGGCAGTTGGATTGTGCTTTTGTAACCATTCTGCGATCGGACGGTCTTTGAATGCTCCAGTCAAACCATAGCTTGATTGAATCTCTCGCAGTGTTATTGAGTCTGGAACGAGCTCAACAAAACCTAGATTAGAAAAACAGGGTTGAAATGTAGAGTTAAAACAGTAAACCGTAAACAGTAAATCTGGAAAATGTGGGGCAGTAAAGACGCCCATTCCGAGGAAATCGCTCTTGTTTATATACATGGGACCAGATAAGCGTTTTTATCCAGCCCGTTGACACTGCCCAACATTGACCTATGCCTCTTTGTTTGACTCTGAAGTTTCCGTGTGGATATTTCGATTGCTAATGACGTGAGTAGGGCTGGGCACTCAAATTCGAATTGCAATTCTTTCACTTTTCGAATTATGAATACTGCAACGTATTGGACTTTTGTGCATTTTGCTATTCCCTTGACCATGAAATCGTGGACACCTGGCTAGTTGCATCTCTACTTCCCCTGCGATTTAGCGGATCTACCCAACGCTATCTGCCACAAGCTGCATGTCCCTGACCGTTGTTAATAAATATTTCAATCAAATTTTAGTAATAATATCTAGAGGTCAGCCCTCAGCCGCGTCTCTTCAGTATTTGATTCGACTCAGTTGAAATTATTCGATTCGATCCGATGTTTGATACTATTAGACTTTGCCCAGCCCTAGAAACTAGTAATTACGTTTTCCAGGAAATGTACAGCTACAGGTATTTTTTAAGGCTGGCGGTAAAACTGAATCCTACCTCTTTCCTTTCCTGTTGACAGGCATGAGAATGTCACCATTTTGAGGTCAAGTCCCGCAGACAGCCAAAGTTTATCCATGATTGTAACAAGTTGCATAGTTAACACGTCTTGCCGAAGATCATCTCCGACCTGGGAATAATTAGATATTAATGACAGGCTATTCAATAATTTACTAGCAGTCAACAGTAAATGTTAGTGGTAGTCGATGGCAGACGATTACATACAATAGATAGAGAGTGTCACCAAAGTTCTAGCATGAAGCCAAGATAGTTCTAAGCTTTCTGAGCTATTAATAAAAGAATGGAGATCTTTTCCATAGGATTTATTAAACATTAAAACCATAAAGACACTCTCTATAATATTAGCAATTAAGTAATAATGGTTTCAAATGGGCCATATGGGCTACACAATGATGGTGGATGGAAGTAGAATTACTTGGCATGGTGACAGTACTTATGTGGCAAACTTTAGAGATTGTAAAGAAGATCACCACAGATTTAGCGTCCAGCCTTAGTTTATTGAGAATTAAAACATTCACTAGCTTTCGGAGCTCCGAAGTAAAACATTCACAAGATTCCATCTTCACCTGGTTGAGGAGCAGAGCTCCGAAAGCTAGTGAATGTTTTAATTCTCAATAAACTAAGGCTGGACGCTAAATCTGTGATCTTCTTTACAATATCTATTGATCGTCCGCCATCGGCTCCACTAACTCTTCAATATGGACAAGCTTTAGAGAGAGAGAATGAGAGAGAGAGAGAGAGAGAGAGAGAGAGAGAAGTTTATTAACATTGAGAAAGTTAACAAAATATCCTGAAAAGTCAAACAGCGATACAACCATCAGGCCATCGAGTCAGCTGTTTGAGGTGGGAGTCTGGTTTAGCTTCAAAGCTGAGGACACTAAAGCAATTTCCAAACCTCATTCAAGCCTGTCACGTATCGTTTCGCACGATCCACCGTTTTAGTTGGTTCAGTGAATTAGGTACTATTGAAATTTTCCGCAGCCAATTTCGTAATGCTACTTTAGCTAAATACCGATTGCGAGTGACAGCAATAAGTGATTATTATGTGAGTTATTATTGCAGTAGCAGTACTTACTTTAAACATGAGACTGATATGCTTCGGGATTTTTTCCACATTATTGAATGCTAATCGTAGAGGGATCGCGTTTGATGTGAAGTATGAAGAACTCTAAAATACATCCACCGTTATATAACAATACAGTCATTGGCCGAAAGTATGACAAAAGCATACCAAAACATCTATTCCATTGGCGACGAGGGCCAGATTCGATGGGAGTCTGAACGACTGGTTTTTAACCCTTGCTTGTACTTTTTCCAATTCTGATTGAAGTACAATGTTTCTGTTTGCTTCTTTTGCATACTTGACACTTTCAGCAGCTCTGAAATAATTTTCCTTGCAAAATTATTTGCAAACAAATCCAAATAGGTACTATAACAATGTTCTGGAGGTCATCACATCAGAATGAGAGAGTGCTGTACATAACAAATGCTTGAGGTTAAGATTGGGTTTGATGTAAGCTATTACAAAGCTTAAAGTGTTGTTCAGATGACGCAGCTTGGTCTGTTCACTGGTCAGAGATGACATTCTCACTCTTCTCGCTAATTGGAGGACAAGTGTTATCTAATAGAAACGCTCAAATTCTCTCTTTTTTCGTTTACCCTTGTCAATGAGTTTAAAGGACTGCTGGTTTCCGTTTTCTTTTGTATTTCTACCATGGAACCATATTGCATTTTGCATTTTTTCTCAAAAAGGATAAAATAACCCAATAATAAAAGGATGCAAATTGTGGATCGAAGGATGACTAAAGCTTTCATCTTAAAGATTGAAGCTCAACTTTTACAAAAAATTCTCATTAACGAACAGTGGTTGAATTGCCAAGAACTACCGGTATGCTATATAACAACCTGTTGATCAGCTTTACAAGATATGATTCTTTACTAAATTCCTTTCTTAGTCTTGCACCACCAGAAAGTTCAATTGCAGACAGGATGACCTGGTACCGTTCCATAATCCATGGGGTACCCAAGTTTTCTGATAGAAGCCTGCAAAAGGATAAAGATAATAGCGTAGTTTGTTCTTGTCCTTTGTTCTTTTTGCTACATTTACACCGACTCACATGATATACACACACTAGACACTACTGGTGGATATCAATATCATGTGAACATGATGTGCATAAAATGAACCCTGCACAAGGAAGCACCGAAAGAACTGCTAACCCTTCGCACTATCCTCAATTGAAAACGATCGGCCATGATAAATTTGTTTCCGTAAAGTTAATGCAGGCATTGGGAAGTTTATGTAGTCATACAGACAACAGCATGAAACCTTAGTAGTCTGTGCTACAACGTCAAGCATATTGCCTTTTCAGTTTTATATGATTTTGCCACTGTTCCACATTATGTTCAATTTCGGAACCATTTCGATTGTTTATTGCATTGCTCTAGGCTGGTAGATGGCCAAATGATTGGTTGAATGTCCGTCCAACGGTACCACGCCTCCCTGTCTATACCACCTTGATTAGTACAACGAAATAGAGTCTTTGAGTTGAGTTGGGTTGAATCCCAAAACAATATTTGTCTTACCATCCAGAGAGGTACAAGCACTATCGCTCCTAAGACAAGTTGGAGGGGTATGATTTGCCCGGAGATTCATCTAATCAAATAGGGAGCTATTCATAATAATCATATCATCGTAGAGCATTGAAAAAAAGCAATTTAAATGGTACCGAGCATACAGAATACTGCAAAAAGTATATGCATACACGGCCCTCTAACCAAAATGGTGAAAGTGCCACTGAGTGAAAAAGACATTATAAAGTATTACCGACCAGTAAAGTTTATGAGCAATCCGTAAACTTCCAAGAGCCGAGCGAAGCAAGAATCTAAACAATGTGCTGTCGTGAAACATCTCATATTTGAGTGCTTGTGTGAGTTGAACTAGATAATCATGGACTTCATCCTCTGTAGCTTGTTGCAAGCAACGGACAGCAAATCTTCTCACGTGCACATCAGGAAACCTGTTTCAAAAGGAACACATTCGTTTGCAGTACAGGTCAATGAAACAGGAAATGACCGTACGATATAGAAAGTAATTCAAATGCTTCGATTGGTTCGATGCTTGGCCATGTTTTCAACAGCTGATAGACTGCATCCAGGTATTTAGGAGACCATGCAGGAACGCTACGTAATATCCGTGCCAGTGATCCTCGTGAAGAGACGTATTCTTCAACGTACCTGTAACGGGAAATCACAAACCACTGAACTATCGGTAACCGCCCTTTCTATGTTTTGAACGTTTCTCCGATGCCGTGTAACGCACAGTAATTGTAATCATTATACCCATGCCAATAAATTTATAGAGTACTCCACGTGTGGCAGGTTTCCTTTGCCGCACTGTTCTGTTTCTCCGTATTGTGAGCGTTACCATTGTACTGATGGCCGTATCTAACTCATTGGGCTCTTTCTGTTAACGTTTTCACAATGTCGAGTTTATGTGTCTCAGTTTAATGAAGCCTCACTTAGTTTTACGTCAACCACTATTAAGGCAACACAAGTAGGCATACCGAGTTGATGGTTGAATGGTCACAAGGAGCTGGCCTGCAAATCTGTAAGGCTCTATACGAATCCTGGTCGTGTCACACCAAAACCGTAAAAATTGATACCTGCAGATGCCATGCTAGGTGTAAGCATTATTGGGGTGTGGAACTGGCTTAGAAGAATGACAATGTTATATCAACGTCTCCTTGTTCGAATGACAAAATTAAAGGAGCCCCTTCACACTGGCTCACCCTTTCTCGCCCCTGCCCCAAAATTTCCAAGCTGTGCCTGACGACCGGTCTGCTTCAACATGTTTCTATTGGATTCAATATTCTCCATATTCACCTATGCTTCCACAGCAGTTCTTTTTCATGATCAGCCAGCCTAGCCATCGGGTTTTTATTCATGATATGACAAAGATCTTGCTGTGTACTTTCATCCAGGGAAGCCAGAGAAAGACTGTTTGGTAAAGTTCTGCAGAAAACATAAAACCATAATGATCTGATTAAAATCCCAGCTGTATCATATCAAGGTGGTATAAATAGATTCCATGACTCCCTTGCAAGGTGGCTAGTGTAGTAAAATAATGCCGAAGGGGTGTCTGATTTAAATTTGGCACGTTCTTGTCCAGCCTGCATATGCAGATCATGCACTTGTGATACGCAAATATATATATGATGTAGATTAGCCACCAGTAGTATGTTTGTTTGTCATGTGAGTCTGTGTACATGCAGCAAAAAACAAATAAGCAGAAAAATAAACACAGACCTATTCAAATGGTCCTAGTATTTCTTATTGCACCAAAGACACCAAAGGCCTACTTACTTTGGAAGTTGGAATTGGAGTGAATACGGAGGAAACATGATGCTTTTACTGCTTTGCGTTGACAGCAGCTGTACACATATCACTGTACTCTCAGGATTTGAGATGCTCGATGAACACAGGCTGCTTGCCCGCAATTGAGCAGATATGTTGGCGGCAGACCACATACCGTAAAGAGAACTTCCCTGTTGAAGAATCCTGAAAAAAACAGATGAAATAAGCAGCAGCAAAAAATGACAAACAGAGTACGGGCCTCGGTCTATCAGAGAGGCAGAAAGGGTCCTTAGTTACCCAGTTACCAAGAAAAGACACCAAATTTGAAAACGTAGCCAAATAGATTAATACCGTTATAATACAGGCCTACACTTTGAGGTGTGTGTGTGTGTGTGTGTGGGGGGTGACATACACATGACGATCAGACTTTGGGATGGGGATTTTCGAATACTATGATAATTTTGTGGATCGAATGACATACGGTGTTGAGTAGTAATGTTGCGTTCTCGCATTGAACAATTGCGTATCCGCATAATTTAGGCTGAATCTAATACTTTATCAAAATGACCAACGAAAAGCCAGCTTATTCACGAGTTGTGCCAAAGTCAAATTGTGTGCAGTACACTTCCACTTCAGCTCATCACCATTATTGCATAGGACCTAGCCAGTGGTCAGTGAAAACTAACCTCTTGCATCAAATTACTGATGCCTTTTTGGCAAAAGACGTATCTTGTCAGAAAGGAAATGAGCTTTGCGCATATAGCGCAGAAGTCCCAGTCCTCAGTAAAAAATACACGTCTAAGAACACAATAATCACTATGCAACACTAACCCTCTGTGATCGAAGAGAGCGACATTAGTCCAAGCTAATTCCTTGGCTACATTCTTCTCTGGTCTACTGTTATCTTTCCCAACAGGATAACCATGCAGAGTGAGGCATAACTTTGTCTCTCGAGGTAAATCACAAACTTTAATCGGGAATGTTAACCTGTGATTGACAGCAAATTACAAGTAGGACATCGATGTTGCTTAATATCCAGCCGATGATTTAAACCTATAGGTCTCCAATTGATCGTTAACCACAAAAAAAGAGGGTTAAAAACTTTACTGATACTGTTATGTGATCCCAGCTAAGCACACAATTTATTTCCGCGACGATTGCTATTATCAAAACAGTTCTAAACTGAGAAATATAAAGCTCAGCTAAATGCCAGTCTCAATAGTCTTAAGAGCATGCAGACAAATTTTGGCTTGTAGTAGTAGTAAGTGGTCGGCCATGAAACCAGTACTGGATTGATATCCCGAGAATTGATTATACCAAAGATGTTAAAAATAGTATCCGTAGCTTCCTCGCTAGACGGCCAGCGCATTAAGGATAGTGCGGCGGCGCACTGCCTGACATAGATAGCCTACCGGGGCCTTTGATGGCTCCCTCTCCAACCTGCATATACATGTTGTGCATGCATGATATGCATAAGTAGTGTGCGTGTGTACATCTGTGTAAATGGAGCAAAAATCAAATAAGAACAAACATAAGAACGTCCTTTCCTTTCCTATCCCCCTGATAGGTCTTGAGTAAAAAGGTAACAGAAAACAGCCTTGGCTTCCATACAATACAGATAATAAAAGACATACCAGCCATCCCAAGTTATCCGATACTTCCACGAACGGACAGCTTTCACAATTTTCGTTTTCACAGTAGCAACTAGATTCTGGTTTCCATAGACTAGTTGACATGAGACAAAAAATTCGTCATACCTAAGAAATAAACTGTGCAGAAAAATATTCGATCACCGTCATCACCAGATCAAACTTACATAGAACTCCACATCTGTGCCAACCGATGCACCGATACGATATTCAGCGTTAAATAATCCTGTACATTGCATGATATGGCTGTTGGCAGACTAACTGGTTTCTCCGATTCCAACTCGATTGCCTATAAATGTGATCGAACATCAAAATACGAGGGAAGGCAACACTGAATACAGTGCATAGGAAATAGGTTAGAGGAGGGAAACTTGACGTTCATCTGATCGTCTGTTCCACCGTGTCCAACCTGCATATTCAGATCATGCATGCACTCATCGTCGCAAGATATGCATTTGCCACATTGCGTATATTGCGAATTTGCGAGTCTGTGTTGTAATGGTAGGTTGCCACCCTCGAAACCAGTAGGTCCTGGGTTCAAATCCAGAGACAGCATCAAAACGAAGATGTCAAAAATGGTATCCATATCTCTCTCCTCGCTACATGGCCAGGTATATAGTTATATTGTGATGGGGGTGCTTGACGTCGATAACCACCCATCGTGGTCCTGCATTTATGCTCAAGCGTGATATGCATATGTACTGTCAATATCCGTACTGTGTGTGTACGACACGTGAGTCAGTGTAACTGCGACAAACAAAGGAAAAAACCTAACCTATATACTATTCCTGTTTCTATTGAAATATTTCCACTCACAGTAAATCCGATCATTCAAAACAAATTGAATCAATACCTTTGCATAGGTGTCAATGAATTGAAGTAAAGAGGATGACAAATTCTCGACGGCAACACTGATATGGTCTTGTCGTGTCATGGTACTGGAAGACACGAGAATTGCGCTAGTTGGTGTTATGGAAGCCGAGCCATCAACGTTGAACACATCTAAGACGGAAACACGGCAATTTGTGAATGAGAACATTTGTACAGTACATTTGGTAGGAGGCCCATGAGCCATATTGCAAAAGGCAGCATATTGCTGGAATGCATTGCATGCGACAATGTGAATATCTTTGCGGGATCAGCAGCCAGCCGATGCAAAAAATGTCGTTCTTGCACTTCTGGTGTTCAGAATTTGACTTTTAGTGCCTAAAATCGACAAGACAGCTAATTTTAGTGTACTCAGCATCTACAGCATCAATAGCAAATGCCATTGCTGGGTGGCAGAGGAGCATCCCGCAATTTCGTTTGCAGCTACCTCTAGTTTTCGCAATTTAGGTGCGGAATATTTTAAGGTACACTCACAGTGTCAGGTTGTTGACGTTATGTGCGAAGCTGTCACACTTTGCATACTTGTGGTGAAGGCTAAATAACCGATTGAATTCAGGGAAGTCGACATCGACTCCAAAATTGAACTCGACCAGTGAGTTCGTACCATCTCTGCCAAAAGTACTGTTGTCTGTAACTGACCTTGCCGAACAGGTTTGTTGAAGTCTTTTTCCACAGTCATCTTCAATTTCATCATTGCGTGTGCAACATCGTTCAGTTCTATCCCTCCAAGTATCTGTATGATAGCTTTGACTGTCTGGTGCACCCGATCGCATCGTTGAGATGCGCTATACTTTTGCTGCAATAAATATCAGACTAAAATATGGATTTGATACGCAGGAAATCATGTTCGATGAAACAAACCACGTCGCTGAAATTGCAAAGCTTTTCAATTTCTGTGAAATACGCATCTTTTGCAATTTGAATGCTTTCCCTGAAACGATAAAATATTTGATAGCCAATAGCATTCTGGTGATGATTTTCGTCTTTCATATGGCTTTCTTCGCTTCCTTTCGACTAGATGACAGGTCAGTCACACAGCAGTCACTGCTTGGTAGCCTCATCCGGGTTCTTCAGACTCAATTGGGTGGTTTGTATATTGTACAGGAATGGATGGCATGATCTTCGATTTGCTCCTCAAACTCTCATGTCGCACCGGGAACTGGACTTCACATGCGAAGGGAATACCTGAAGCATTTCACCCCTCACCCCCATTCTGGGCCGATTAAGACGTGTCCACCCCAGACGTGGCTGATTGTTAAGTCATGACGATTTGAGCAAAAATAATGGTTAACTATACCCATGTAAGAAACAGCCCCCACAGAAATGTTTAGGATCCCAATGGATTTAGATTTACATTCAACAAAACAGCCAGCCATCCTAATTCGCCGCAGTTCCACTACAGGACTTTAATAACGATAAAGAATTTCAATTATTCTACTTTGACATAAATAGCACAATCATTGTGTTCCAAGAGCATGAAAAGTTCTCCAAACATGGCATCGTAAGGTACCGGTACATTACAATGAAAGTCATGATCGGTAATATGGCAAAAAGTTGGCTGCTACTGTTGATTTTGATGTCTTTTATCTAATACCACAATGGATAACACTGACACAGTGAGGCTTCACAAAATTGGCCTACTATAAATACCAAGACATTCTAAAGATTTGTCACAGTACGCCTTTCAAAAAATGTGATAGGTCAGAATCAGAAAGAACAATGGCCTGACCATTACGTCTGGTCTGCGATATTGTCGTTGTCATTTTCCACCCAAATTCGTACAAAGCAAAGTAGCTTATTTACTGTACCATGACAAAACTCCACTCATCGTACGCCGCAGATCAGCCTTCAATTTTTCTCCATCCATGTCTGACTCCTGTAAAATAAAAGTGCTGGATAGAAGATGCCAGCAACAGTAACCAGTCCATGAAAATTTGTACATTACAAATATATAACATATCAGACCCTTTGTAGGATCTTCGCATATTCTTTTGATGGCTTGTTACAAATTGCATAAACATAGGTGTAGACCTATCGATTTATCGCCAGACAACATTCCTGTTACACATATATACGTCTAGGCCTACTTGTACATAATAGGTAGATGGAACCAACACATGACCAGATGCATACCGGTAGCCTACACAACAAGGATTTACATGAATACACATCAGATGATGAAAAGATCTGACCATATGCAGAACTTGGGTAAGGTCATGATGACTTGAGCATAGACTTGGTAGGATTTCAACCACTTCAATGCTGTTGCTTCTGACTCTAGACGTAGGCTAACCCAGAACCACAGCTGATGATTGATTCATTGCATGACAACAGCAAGGGGGGCTACGTTTTCTCACCACAACCGCCACTCCTAGTAACTATGCATTTCTCACAAAGTAACGATTTCAAATGCCCCAAGGTGTCAACTTGATTTAATTTCTTAGACATGCTCTAATTCAATGGTTCCTCCCCAGGGAGGAATTCTGCCTTTCAAGGGAGAAATGTCAAAACTTTGATTTTAAGATAACTATTGGCTTTTGAACAGGGTGTTGCGGGTGTTTACTTTAGTGGGGGAGGAATTTTTTCAAATCAGCAAAGAAGGAATGTAGCAAAGGAAACACTGTTCTTATTGGAGCTTGGTGGCAACCAAGCATGAAATGCTCTAGTGTAGACGGAGCTAAGGTTTTGGTATGTTAATCAAAAAGGAGTGACAAAAATGAATGTATTTCGACAACAGAACCGGGCTTACATAATCATGAAGCCGGAGACGCATTGGTTGATTGCTAGTCACTAGGCCAACGCTACAACGTATGTCTGGAACATCAGAAACAAAACAGAGAATAGTTGCTTAGGACTACCGTACAGAGAAGTGCCAATACGTACACACAATGGACAATATCCACATTCCAGTGCTACAATACAGAGTAGCAAATGGTACAAAGCTCATCGTCCCAACACATTTAGTGGTAGACTAAACTTGGTTTGGACTTTGGAACCAGGCACTTGCCTGTGAGGTCAGTTACTTAGTTCCTCCCGGCCACATCAAACGTATCACACAAAAAATAGGTACCATTCCCAGCTTCTTTGACAGTCTTTGGATGTAACAGGGATAATGGGGAGGAGTGGCATAACACAACAATGTCCAGCGCCAAAGTCTTGCCAAAGTCTTGCCAAAGTCTACATTCTCAGATGTGTTCACTGCTCATGCTCTTATTGGTCAGTGGATATAATATGATGATAGCAAAAACTCAAAGTCCCTGTGTCACAAAAAGCCCCAAGCCCAGGCATTAGGTTTTGAGTGGTGGCAAGGCATCTGGCATAAAATAAAGACTGCCAAACCATAAGCATTAGATCCTCTACCTTTGTTCACAAATGCCCAATGACTAAGATGCATTCACAATTATATAAATCGAAATAATAGAAAACATTTGCTAACCGTTCGAATCAGTATCTTATTCATTGCGTCTTTATGGACGAGCTGCAGTGCAACGTCTTCATCAAACTTGATGCAGTATTGAGTATATTCATATAAACGCAGGGGAGTATCACTGTAAACATGATTGTCAACACATAATATTCTACAAGGTTGCATCGCTAATACTAATCGTACATCAGATTAATGAACAAACCGAGTTCATGTTTGAACACAACACCGATCAAACCAACCTATGTACATGTACACTCATGATCACAGAGACTGATATAAAGTTGACAATACTGACCAACGGTACCGCATAATGTACGAAACATGAGGTTTTTGCCAAGAATTACTAACCAGTAGGTAGCAAAGCATGTTTGTGTAACAGCGCAAGGGGTCACCTTGTTTGTCTCTGATGTATGTTATTGGAAAATTATTCAAAGAATTATAATACAGTGAAGCTGGTGACGGACAATCAATAGATATCGTAAACAAGATTCACCATCGATTTTACGTACATCTTCATCTGATGAAGGAGCAGAACTCCGAAAGCTTGTGAATGTAACATTCTCAATAAACCAATCCTGTGCTGGTGTCATACTGTAGGCCTACTCTTGGTTATGAAAATAATTGGGTGAGTGATGTGGATCAGGCATTTTTGGGCTCTGGAAAAACACATATCGTAGTAGTACTGGTACCATAGGCTACTTGGGTTCCAGGTGGCAGGCACAGACAATTAACTTTTCCAAGAAGATATTGTGTATGCGTATGGTAGGCGTTGATATTATCAACAGCGATTTGATTTTTCCCATACTGAAGCCGATGGGCACAATATTTGCAAGGTTACCTGATCAAAAACTCTTGTCTTCCTCGCACCCGAAACCTATAGTCCGAGGTCGTGATCTGGCTGATGTCCTCATGAGCGATGCATAGCGCTTGACTTACTACATGTTCAACAGCAGCATCAACTAGATACAAAAAACTGCAATAAATTATGTACACATAAACAAGCAAAGTAAACTGACATCACAAAAAACTGTCATTTTATCATGGCATTTAGTAAATACAACTACAATCAGCTTATACTGACAACAATGTTTGTGTTGGTAGAGCAAATTCTAAGTGTTGGGTTGAAAAATGGATAAAATGACGCAGATACTTCGGTTGTGGTCATATTTAAAAAAACACTGTATTGCCTGTAATAGTTTCCAATGGCGAATGAGCACATAAAATAGATAAAAGTGGCACCACATTTCCAAATTTATAGCCAAATTTGTCAGAAACTTGTGGAGTTTGACTCAGACTTCCTCGGGTGAAAACACACTAGTTCTAAGGTCTGTGCATTGGCCGTTTGAAAATGTGGCCGAATTGGGAATGGGTATCCAACTTCCCCTTCTGACTTTGCAGCACTCCGGCCGTACTTCCTTGGCTTACAAAGACCACAAAAAGTGCGATGCAATTTAAAAAAATTGTTATAAGGAAGACGCAACCCATTTGTCGACTCGATGGCAATTTCAAACCTATAAAGCACGAGTACCGGTACCGGAACTTTGTGGAATGCAACAAAATCCACTGCCAAATTTGCTATGCTCTTATCTTTTATTCAAGCCGTCATCATAGTTACTGGTACACAACAAACCAAATTAGACATAGGCCTACCGGTATCCACCACACTGTCTGATCGAGACAACTCTTGACCTGTTTATGGTGGCTGTTAGTGTAGCGTTACTGCTTACAAAGAAATACACCAATGCAAAAATATGATACAAAGTTATAAAACAGGTCGTTGCTGTCACTGAGAAGGCAGGACAACGTAGATCATAAATAATTCAAGTAGGGAATGTTTTTAAATATAAAAAAGAAAATCTGACTCTATCAATCATGCTAGAGCATTAGTTTGCCATCCTATGACAATAATGCTACGTCCGCCTACATCCTATAATTTAAGTGGTAATAATATCCACGTACTATTGCAAGTGAAGACGACTGGTTCGTTTGATTCTTCTGTTGTGATTGACACCTTGACCGTGATGATGTCTTTATCATCCGTGTTCACGCACTGCCAGTTTGGCATCATGGGGCTGATTAAATACCCGGGATTCGACAACGGATCGTTGCAATGAAAAGTAGAATGAATACGAATGACTGTGTTCAATAATTGTCCTTTCGAAGTATCTTGCAATGAACATGAATCAGAGACTTGACATGAAGTTGGTTGTGAATCCACTGACTTTTGAGGCTGTAATTAAGTGGAAAATCTCGGTAAGGCCGACCTAATTGTGCAATATTTGTGCAATATCAGAACATTGCTACCCTACCTTAAACACACACAGCAATAAACTTACTTTACTGTAACCTACTATATTCTCTACACAACTATTAGTGAAAGCAGTGTACAAGGTACCAACATCCCTAATCTCTCAAAAGGAATTAGATAGACACAAAGTAGTAGTGACTGGTCAAATTGTATTGGAGCCAACAGCCAATAGCCAACCATTAATATATAATTTCATAAGAAATTGACAATTCAGATTTAACGCCTTGCCTCACCTATTGCAGGCTACATCTGAGTTCACAAGCTTTCAGAGCTCTGCCCTTTCCATCATCTAATCACGATCACCTAACCAGAACCATGACTCAATTCAAAGGTAGGCCTAGTGTACCGACAAGGTCTTCGGCCAAGAAACCAGTAGGCGGTGGGCTCAATTCCAAATATCGCAATTTAACAAAGGCATTACGGTATTTTATAGTACCGTAGGCCTATCTGTAGCCACCCTGCTACATGGCCAGCACATTGGGTTAGTGCAGATGTGGGAGCTTGGCTCAGATCATTAGAGCCCACTGACACTCTGACCAAAATGATAGGTCATAATAAGAGTGCAATGTAAGGCCTGTCATACATCGTTTATTGGCCTATCGGTGCAACGAATATTGTATAAAGAAAATGCTCCAACCTGTGAATCAGTTTGACTGGGTTCCTTGTTATCACTGGATAGCACCGGTTTAGTCTCAGAATCTAAAATGAATCAACTGAGTTTTAATGACATTATGCATAATATGAGGCATCATCCCATCATCATCATGGCTAACTAGTTTAGGAAACTACAAACGGAACTAATCTTCAAATATGAGTGGCAATTTTCAACAAGTGCCTGTAAGCTTGTAAGGTATTGATGCTGGTAGTAATGCACAAAAAAATCTAGCATGGCAAGTCAGAGAAACATACACTGGTAATACTGTAGTAGAGTTACAAACATACTTTCTAGGGATTGACCACTGTTATCAGACCATCTGATATTCACATTTAGCATCAGCCAAGGAGGTCGATACAGTATCTATGATTTTCCAATAATCATTATTGGTCTAATAAAGTCAGACGGGGGGGCAGTAGCATACCATTTCGACTTTGAAATAAATCAATACCGGTATCAATCTCTCTAGTATGGAACTTGCAAGTTAAATGAAATGTCACCTGTAATGGCATTTGCTCAATTTTGTGATTTGAATCAAGGAAGTACGGAACGTTATCGAATGAACTTTTATGCTGAGGCTATGACATTTAGATAATTAGCTTATTCAAATTGCACACAATATTTTATTGCATGGTAGTGGGGAGTGACACATTCAGTGAATCAGAAATGATCATAAGATTTGAATGGTACAGGCATCAACAGCATAGGCTATCAATAATAAAAATAAAAAAATAATAAAAATAAAAATAATAAAAATTCCTGGTATGCGGTATTGAAACACCGCATATTATCTGCTGCGAAAGATAAACCACACCTATGAAAGTATTTTAGGAAAAATGTCACACTGTGGAGAAGGGAGTGAATGCAATTTTAATGCATAATGAGGACAAGTATACAAATGGATTAGCTTCAACTTTCAACATACCGGTACTTCCAATCACCAAATTCTTACCAGCTACCGGTACTGGTATATCCTATCTCTTGTAAACGACTGATCGGTACTGGTAGAACATTTCAGTTTTAACAATTTCATTCTCATTTTCCTAGACAGAAGTAGAAGTGGTAGACCTACTCCCTACTTCTGTGTCTACATAGCAACAAGAAACATGCTGTAGGTCCATTCCTATTGTGAGTATTTTTGTCATATTTTGACTTTGTGCAAGCCACTCTTTCAAATGAGAAAATTAAAAACTCATTCATCCATTTATGATTACGACACCCAAGTATAATACACTTTACCTGTATGAATGAGAAGCGGATCCCACTCCTTCAGATTGAAAGACTGTGGAGTAACACTGACCAGCGGCTTTTCCACTGATAGGTTTCTGCTGTTGGAGCTTTCGTTTAACCACATCTCAAACACATTGTTCATTTGATCAGCACTAGATTTTACATCGTCTCCTAAAAATATACAGCCCTCTGGTCTCTTGTCAAAAGGTTCAACATGCTTGTTTTTGGAAATAAATGTGGCAGGCTACTGAAAATGTGAAATTTGATCTAGGGTCTAGCATGGCCTATTAGTGGGCTCAAATGCCAATTTACCCCACTAATTTTTTGCATTGTGACCGACCTGGAAGGCCGTGAATGTAGTAGGCCATGGGTCTAGGCATATTATATATCACTGCCTAGGGATTTACCCACAGTAGGTTAAGCTGCATGTCATTTTAAAATGGCGTGAAAGCCATTTTACAAATAGGTTGAAGGTTTGAAAAGCATAACCTTTAAGGTACGAACTCAGTGCTCAAATTCGACTTAGGAACAAAGCTTTGCTTAATTCGTTCGGTTTGTGTTCGAATCAAATCCTCACCGTGTTTGTGCCTGATACTTTTGCTCTAGCCCTTGGGAGTATGAATAAACATTATTAAGCTTATGACATGCTAGAGACATGTCAACGATATGAGCTTTGTTTTGTTATCACCAACTATGGTCTGGCACTCTACTGATGACAGACAGCCTGCCCAAGAATATTACTTGTACAGCGCATTTATCATAAGATAACAACATAATTATACGAGTATGTTCTAGTACAAAAGTTTCAGACACGAATATGGTGATTGTTCGATCTGAACACGAACAGCACGAAATGGGTAAAGTTATTTCCCCAGTCTAACTCAAGCAATCAGTTCATACCATCCCTACTCAATAGGCAAAATGATCAAAGACTAGGTCCACTCAATTAGAAATTTATCACACACTTACCAGATGGATTTGAGCTGGTGGGCTCCATGATGGAAGACGAATCACTCCAACCAGGGAGCGTAGAAGCTTGTTCTGATGGACTCGAATCACGAGACAGCGGATGTTGACGGAGAGTCGTATCTGACACAAAACTATGCTTGAACGGATTTACAGAAGGGCGTACTAAATATTGTTTCTGTGCAGGTTGCAAAATACTACCAAAGTTTGCATTCAGATTCGAAGAGCTACCGATATGTAAAATGTCGCTGCCAGCACCATAATCAGTTCGTTTGACAGTAGAGCGAGATATGTGAGATGTCTCAAGAGTATGGGAGCTGGATTGCACTTGTTGGGACCACACAGGCTGCTGTTGATGGGAAGATATAGGCAGGAAACCACTTGGAAAATTGCTCATATTACTAGTCATTCCATGGGTTACACTAGCAACTGAGCTTTGCTGTGGTTGGAAAAGTGACCATTGATTTGGCGTAGGTGGTGGGCTCTCCAGAAACGAGATGAGATCTGCTCCAATGCCATGATGGGATTTTGTACTGTTACCTGTAAAAAGCTTTAGTTATTAATAAGTTGTTTCATTGGGCTTCAAGAATAGTCTTGATAGTCGTGTGCATAGTTGCTAAAAGGCTTGACTACATACTGAAAGGGGTGTGTCTCATAAGTATTTTGGCACACAAGATTGATCACAGTACGGTACAAAAATAATTATTGTGTATCAAGGTAAAGCCAAGTCCGCACGACAAGACTGAAACAGCCATAGGCCTATTATCAAACCAACATTGTGAGGTTGTTATTAGTCACTGATTCTGAGTCACAACTCACAATTTAAGTCTAGACATAGAGGATGTCGAGTCTAAGTCAAGTCTGAGTCTTCCAATATTTAAAAATCTAAGTTAGTTGTTTGAAATGCGTTTTGGTAGCCTAGCAGGTAGCAGGCAAGTGACACAGGAGCATCATTTACAATGTTTTTGTGCCATGCTTTATACGTATTGCCAAGCGCCTGCGGCCGTGCCATGGTCGCTTAGCACAAATACACCAAGAG
Organism: Botrylloides violaceus; assembly: GCA_030412335.1. Taxonomy (NCBI): domain Eukaryota; kingdom Metazoa; phylum Chordata; class Ascidiacea; order Stolidobranchia; family Styelidae; genus Botrylloides; species Botrylloides violaceus. The sequence continues at coordinate 82,617 of JASFYC010000188.1, read as the reverse complement.
GTTTAGATGTCACTCCTTACAATTTATGCAATGAAACACAAACAGCATCATGATTGATAAATTTTCACTCACCAGATGAATTACTGGTAATGCTACCAGTTCTGCCACTACTCGATGCACCATCAACTTGTAGTGCAGACGGGGAGCAATTTTTTTTCATTCTTTCCATCTCCAATGTTTCCATTGATAGAGCTGTTTCTGGATCCATGCTATTGTAATCCATACAAGTTAGGGAACTGCTCTGTTTCTGCAATCATAGGCTAGAGTTGGACTTAAACTTTACACTCCTACGTAGTCGGATTAAACAAATCTCCGAGTCTCGTGCCAAAAAGCAGCTGCAAATATATAGGCTGCAGGTTACGATACCGTAGTATAATGCTCGTGTGTTGCGTTCTGCATATTCTGCAGGGCCCTTCGGCTTAGCTTAGTCAGCACTCAGGTAGGTAGGCTATAGAGCATTGACGAGTAGTCCTGTCAATGTCCCGATTTTCAAATTTATTATGATACTGCATCAAGAATGCTACATAGGAACACAGCTTTTCTGAATCCCAAAATATCAGACTCACTTATTAACCCTGTCCGACCTGACCCGAACATTCCTCCCATTCCCAGAGCTGTCTGTCTGTCTGTCTGTCCGTCAGCTTCATGGTTCCTCCGTAAGACGTCAAGACGGCAAGTGCAAACAAACTTACCAAGGCCTTGAAATTTACCATAGAACGCCATGAATTTAAGCCAGTGACTACCAGACCGGAACGGCTGGAGTTTGTTTACTTATATATATGTATATTATATAGTATATACTTATATACTTATATAGTTTACTTACAGTTTAGTTATCTATAGTTACGCAGCGCCGTACTCTACTATAGTCTCTCTCTCTATCTCTCTCTACTCTCTATATATATCCCAGCTCTGATGGCCCAGAGTGAATAAAAAATTTTGCTCTGGCCCAGTCTGACCTTCGGAACTTCGGAAATACACGTAAACAAAGATCTAACTACAGTGTGGTGTGGGAGTCTCTATATCTAAGCCCAAGTCTAAAATTAGAGGGCTAGGCCTCTACGGGCTCGACCGGATTTTATCGGCCCGGCCAAAAGTTCGATTTAGATATCCGTCTTGATAATCATCCGATAATCGCGGCAGTAATTGATGATTTTTTCGAAAGTCGGTATTGGCCATCAGTCAGTCGAAGAGGCCAGGAGGCCGAGGATCGACAATGAAAATCAATCTGTCGAACTCTCGCCGAATTCGCGTGTTTCACAAAGTTCGGTCGAACCAGCACCTAGGATATCCCATATCGACAGTGGACCAGTAGTCCCAGGTGCTAGCGGTTTATCCTAATATGAAAGCAAAGTGGCTCTGCCTGGAGATACGGTCTAGGCCTATATAATGCTGAGGAGTAGCTAAGAGCCCGACCGACTGATATAATAATTGGCGTCTCGCCGATAACTTGGCCAATAGGCCTGTAACTGCCTTCATAAAGTCTCCCAAAAATGAAGTGGCGCGCCCATGGCCTACTCGGCCCGATATATCGACCTACCTTATCCTCCCTGTTGAGTAACGGTTTGCCTATATTATAGGGCCTATATAGGTTTTATATATCCCAGTAGGCCTATATCACGGCAAAATTGAAATGAGAATTCCTGATAGTGGGTGCTGATCGTGGAGTCATCATATCTGATCAACATCACCTGATTTACCACATTTGGCTACGCCACCTACACTCAAACGTTGAAGCTACCGCGCACGCAAAAGTCATTCCGAGTCGATGACCTATGTATGTACTGTATATTCTCATTTCAATTTTTCCGTGATTCCCACTGCAATCAATTATATAATAGGGTACTTTGAATGATGTTTGAATCCCGATATGCGATTGGCTAATATCGAGTAGCAGGCATATTAAGGGTCGCGGGATATACGGCCATACACCTATTTGATATTTCCGTCTACATGGGTTGCCGAGCAAAATATAACTATAGGCCTACTGTATGACGATTGGCGGAGCGGCGAAGATCGACTACAAGGCAGGCCAATGGGCTTAAAAGAAGAAGAAACATGGAGAAATGATGAGCCAGCACGCTTCGAGCTGCGTTGGGAGTTTTAGGATTTTAGGGGAAGCTATATGGTCTCATCTTTACTTGCTCTTGGGCTCTATTTGGAAAATTTTTATCTGCGTTTTCATACTTGATAGGCCATAGGCTAATAGTTAGCTATCCTTTGCGTCATACGACATCGATGATGCTTCCTTTCAATCTCGTGCTGTAATTGCGTTTATGTCGCTGGCAATTTCGTTAATTACCTAATCATCACAATTAACGGGTTATGCCGCCCACGCCAGTAGGCTATTCTTATGGCCGTCTGCCTGGATATGAATTTTATGATTACGATGATTTCTTGTGTTGCAAGGAAGTATAGGTCTCGTTAGGCATTAATTACAGCGCTACGACGAAACTGTTCTTAGGAGGCTTAGGCTAAGACCTGCTGAATATAACCGCTGTCGCCTGAAAGCGACTACGATAAAATACCATTTCAAGCAAAATACAATTGGCGAGATTTTGCCTACATTAGCCTGTCAGTATTACATACTACGACATACCTGTCCTATGGTTGGGGGCTCCGACCTGCAAAGCGACACGGCAATCTTCCATTCCGCGTCTATGACTCCTTATTTGTGCAAAAGGAGATGTCCAGCATCGTGGTATTTTGTTTGATCCAAGAGGTGTCGCTAATATAGAATTTCATCACGCAAATTCAAATGCGACTATATATTATAGCCAGTAGGCCTATATATTTTCCAGATTCAGTTATGTCAAAAATAACGTGCCCGTAACGATAATAAATAAGCGCAACGAATGAAATGAAATTCTGATTTCCGCAGTGTGGGAGTACGGCCGAAACTGATATCCTACAAGCAGGGACGAATGAATTTGGGCCAAAGCAAAGGTGCAGCGAGTATCTATAGATTCCCCTCAACTTGCTTTGGTATATATATTGCCTATATATAGTGACGTCACGGCGCTAATCAGTTGTTATTCCTCACAGGTGAATGTGCGTGCATAGCCATATATATTGCTTTGTAGCCTAATTTCATATATCGGTTCGACTACTTGGCTTGGGTTTCACCATGGCCTACTTTAGTCTTAAAGTATTCAGGTATATATCTTTTTAATATTAGGTGCCGGGAAAGGGTTTCAGCGGCTAACGTAGTAGGCCTATAGTGGTCGGAACAATGGAGACAGCGTGACAAGCACAACCTGCCACGCGCCCAGGAATAAGATAGGTTATATTGACTTCTTTAAGCCATAGATAGGCCTAAGTAGCCTGTGATAGCAGGAACGACAAGTATCGCTTACGCATGTTACAGCGGGAGTTTGATGTTACCGGATGCCGTAGGCGCGTTTTAATCGGGTGGCGTACCTACTCGGAATTAGGAAAATTATTTCGTTGGATACGCATTTCCTAGCTCAACTTTGTTAAATTTATCGCGAGGGGATCGGCGCATCGTCAGCGCGAGTTGTGATAAAATTGACGCCAATTCAGCGCAATCGATCATTTAGGCTATACATTTGGTGAAATAATGTCTCAAGTATGCCTAATTAAAGGCCAGCATTGTGGCAGGAAGAAATCCCGTAATGATACCTAAATAATGACTAATCAAGAGCAAAATTACTTGACCGCATTCTCTCTAGTCGTCAGTTAATCCATATTCCAAACGAACGTCATCGCCATGAGGATTTCGAAATAGACTTTGTGACGTCTCTTACAGCCCGTCTACTTTTTTCATCGTACCCATTATTCCGCTATATATGATTCTGTTGTTACAATGGAAGGAACTTTACCGGGCAGTAGCAATAGCAAATACAATGAAGCTATTTCTAGCATTAGCGTGGATAGTAATAATTTCGACTCAAGCAACAGCAACAGACGAAGCAAGCGACAATCCACCAGTAAAATCTGTACGTACTAAATTTTACCCGTCTCGCCAGAAGAATTTGAGATTTAACACGCTTTTTGAAGGCACAGACCGATAAATATGCAGTTATTTTCTTAATAGCTCAGCGTAGACCTACCGCAGGTCCGTAGATCCATCGCTGTTACTGAAAGCGAGGACCTTGATGAGGATATTCATAGATAGAAATGAGGATTACCCAAGGATATGTCAATATTGTCAATTACTCTCCTTGCCACACACAATAGGTTGTTCGAGTCACGAAGATGACCCGATGAGAAATTCTGAGCGCCAGCAATTCTCCTCTGCTCGCAGCCAATTTTTTCGCTGCAATCCTTTGCATGCAATAGGTTGTTTGGGCCGCAAGGATCACCCAATGTGAAATTCTAAGCGTCAGCAATTCTTCCCCGCTCCTTAGCCAATATGGTCACAATCTACAGTAGAACTACTATCCCCTACCCGCAATTTCGGCTGAGCCCACCGCGACTTATAAATGCTACAGATAGGTATGGTGACGTTGTAATAATAAGTATTTGGCAAAATTGGCAAAAAAATCAGTTTGCATCCGAATGTATGACATAGTCTTCTTACAGCATGGAATATGTTTGGTGGGGTAAGCCCGACCTATGCGCAACATGCCTTGCCAGACTTCTACTAGAGCATATTCGTCAGCGAGACGATGTTTGTTCATATTATGTGACGCATTTTTTAGGATAAGCGGATGTTTGGATTTCCGCCATTTGGATTACACAATTTCCTATTCAACCCAAACGCATACAAGAAAAATGAGGACGATGATTCCGACGATAACGATAAGGGATATCACGAGATGTGTCCGCCGTAAGATGAGTTAATTTTTATATAGAATATTGCAAAGTTATCGACGTTCATGGCTGTAAACCAATGCGGTCGTTTCGCTCGGAACTACATTTCCAACAGGGACATTTTTGTAATTCGGAATAGCCCAGATGGTTCGCAGTTGCCACACAACATCTGCCCAAGGCCGTCGGAGACTAATTTGCTTTCACCCTAAAAAAGCAGAATACGTAGTAAAAGTGCCCCAGAATGGGAACGAAAATGAACGCAAATATCCTAGATATATGAACTTGAGCCATTTACCGAAAATGAAGGGCGCAGTATCAAGTTTAAAGTATACAATTATCCCGAAACCCTTATATATAAGCAAAAGTGGTTTCATCAGTTGGGCTTTGAAATTTGTCCCGCTGAATATTGGCGGCTAACACTTTATATAGGCTCTCTATAGGCTGAGGTACCCGGGTTTGAAATTACGAGACGGAGCAAATGTCAAGCGCTCAATCATGGCCTACTTTAGTACCTAGAGTATAGGCCATGGCTCAAGTTATATAGCTAATTGGCTACCAAGGCCATGAGTTGGCTAATTAGTCTCGCGAAAGTAGCAAAACAAGATTTCCTAATGACTGTACACTTAAGCGTAATCCACTCAACCACTAAACGGCGTCGATATGGTGAAGTGCAAGTATGCACCACATCACCTGATGAAGGAGCGTAGCTCCGAAAGCATGCGAATGTTATAACACTCAAATCATGTAGAATAAGCCTCACAGTATTTTATGATTCGGGTCAACAATTTCAATAAATACTTGCTACATATCTGCTGGCGTGCGGGTTAGTTTCATTACTATTCCGCGAGTCTATTTCGAATGCATGCGGATCATGTTCCCGAATCTCATGAATTAGCTTAGACTTGAAATGCTTATGATTCATGTAATTTCAGACAAGCCATGTTCCCCACGAGGCAAAAGTGCCGGGAAGGCTCAGTAAAAGACAAGGACAAAAACTGTGAAACTCGCACCTGCATACTTTACCCATCTGAAGGTTTTACCGTCAGACCATCCTACTTGGATTTGTTCAATATCCCACCGTACTACAGATATATGTTCAGCAAGCGAATAATTCGTTCATCGCCGTATGGAAATATGTTCGGAGGATATGGGCAAACTCCATATTTTCCGCAAGGGCCTGGCTTTCAGCAGAATCACGACTTTCCAATGCCTGGAATGCCACAACAACCAAACCATCCTCCCCAGACACCCTTCGGTCATGGCTATCCTTCGTTTTCACCTCCGTCATTTCCTACCGGCCCTCATGTTCCAAATGCAGGAGGTTTTCCGGGTTACAATCCTTACCAGCAAAACATTCAACCTAATTACCCACAAATGCCTCATTACGGAGCCCACAGCCAAGCATTCCCCTCTCAGAACAATTTTCCAGGAACCGGCATGGGAATGGGCATGGGAATGGGCATGGGTCCTATGGCAGCACCACTAGCACCCCCACCTCCTCCCCCACCACCACCACCATCGGACAGCGATGACCCGAAGAGATCATTATTTTTTGGTGGACAAGGTATTCCGGGATCACCGATCGGTCCGTTTCCTAATATGCAATATGGTGGAAATTCCTTCGGACCAACTGGGTTTGGACAAGGTGCATTCGGAGGAGCAAACATGCATAGCGCCACCGGACCAATCGTCGCACGATTATGCAAGTCAGTAGATTTCACTACTCTATTGCAATAAGTTCTACGTAAGCTATGTTTAGTTGCTTAGGCAAAGTCTGCTACTGGTATGCCAAGCCATGCAATTAGTTATAGCCTAAACCTTGTTGTTGCTGCCTTCATCTCCATTCTACTACGACATGCACGATGAAGGCACACGGATGATTAGCATCCTTTTCGGATGAATTTAGGCCTACTTCCACCGTGACCGTCCGCGGGATGATTGCGGGGGACGGTGCCAGCAAATCTGCGTAGAGAGCGTGGTGGCGGTGGTTATGAGTTGCGGAACGCTCGGGCGACGGATATACACACATACAGGTAGGCAACATGTGCATAGGTGCTTTTGGGCATGCGACTTACTCTAGCATCTTCATCAACTCGTTTCTATCACATACGGTATGGGGACTTGGGGAGCCCTATTACAGAGGCTTCTCATCTATCAGTAGGCTGTAGGCCTAACATTAACTTGTCATTGTTGACCCTTCCTACGCAGTCATACTGTAAGTGTTACGGTGTTTTCTAGAAATCCTGGTAAAATCTGCAAATGCGAAAGTGAAGATGATTGTAAATGCGACGCTGATAGGCCGAAAGTGTGCACTCAACGATATGCCGACGACGGTCGTTACTTTTGGATCTATGAGTGGGTAGTCCATACTGCCCATGCCCAGCATCAAAATCCTTCGGCACCTCATCAACCAAACCAGCACAACCAGCAAGCTGCTGGCATGAACGGAGCTTATCCTAACCATGGTAACATGCACCAACCTCTCAATGTAAAGAATGGGCAACGTAGCATGCATCAACAAGGATATGTCCCGCAAAACCAGAATGAAGAAATCGATTACTCGCAACAGGTACAACCAGTGCAACAAGTCCAACCAGTGCAACATGTACAGCAACACGTACAGCAACAACAGCCATCAGGAAGTTATCAACTCCGACAGAGGTTTTTATTCTTCCAGGTGAATATAACGGAATATTCCTGCCGGTTGCCCTTGAATGGCCTCCTAATCAGAGTAAAAGCTAATAAACGTATAGAGTTTGATATCAAAAAACACCCACGTAGGATAGAACAAGGGTTTTGCTAAAGGTATATAATCAAAGAGACATGTCGATGTTTCGTCAGCTCAAGTGCGTCACGCACTGCTGTCTTCATTCTGGCTGTACTGCAATGTATTGCGCGACTGAAATCAGCCATTATGCGTATCAATCCACTACCAAGTGGTTTCTATCTTTCTAATGCAGTCTTGTCCAATATTAGTCTTTCTCCCAAATCTTATTCTTGCGAATTGTAGGCTAGGCTAGGTGTAGCACGTTAGGATATCTTCAAAATCGATCGCCTGCTATCGGATTCTAGGCCTTAGATAGAATAGATAGAAATATGCTATCTCTAGATGTTAACCCACCGCCTTACAATTTTAGAGACCCAGTGGATGCGATTGCGAGGTACCAAAGCCGGATCGTAATCCTTTCGGATTCTTTACATGAAGAAAAAGACAAACGACAAACGAGAAATAATTGACTAGATAATAAACTTGAATATATAGGCCTAGTATGCTTAAATCTTCATTTTACGTCGAAATATGAAATAAGCAAGATTTGCTCACTTTTGATGCGTGGCGACTAAGAATCCTTTGTACATTTGGATGGAGGTTAGACCGAGAATAGCATGCCAATCAGCCCATATCACTCAGCAAGAGGGCAGAGAGCATATTATTAGACCATCAGCCAACAGGCGTATGAGAGAGGTCGGCCCGACCTACTGCGTTTCATATTACAGTACCATGATTTTAAATATAATGGGTGTCTCTCCGCACTCTGCCCAGTATGATGATGAAATTATCATCAAAGCGCGCCGGCCTAGGAATTGGCTTTAATATATCTTACTGCAGTTCATAAAAAGAGGGTGGGGCGGTGGGGGTTCATTATAATCAGCGGACGGTCGGGCGAGTGTCGGGGGACTGTTGTTTCTCTTCTTTGGTGCGTGTGGTTTTCTTCGGACTAGACTAGTCAGGGCATCAGCGACTGCTTGTTGACCTCATCCATCAAGGCCTGTGAATTGTAAAGGAATGGATGACGTGGTCTGCTCCTACTCGCAATTTGCATGTCGGACTGAGCGCGAGATGCAGTGGTGCCAATTTAGCGATTTACCGCTAGATCTAGCGATTTTTTATGAAATTTAGCGGCAACATTTTTCGATTTAGCGACAGCGATAAATCTAGCGACAAATTTTTAAAATATGGCGATTTTTAGAGACTTGTTTTTTCAGCGGAAATGCGTGTTGTTCATAGCAAAAACCAAATATTTCTTATTTTGACAGTTCGCTAATCCTGTGTATGCACACATTTCTGGGTCAGGTTTCAGGTCCTTTGATTGACATGTTATAGTAAAGCCCCTTATATAAAGAAGATTTCAAGCCATGCGAAGATAATTTGCTGACGTAATTTGGGATTTTTTTTCCCGTGGTCGAACCACGTAATGACATTTGGCGCCACGTTTTGAATTCGAAATCGGGATTCTTTCATTCCGACATTGAGTATCTGGTTGTCTGGCGCAACGGAGCACACATGCGCTGTAGACATGTAGCCATAGAAAATACACCATTCGACTTGTCTATTCGGCAGTACTAATAATATTGTTTCATCGTACGAACGTGCATAATCGAAGCGACTTGGAATATTGGTTCAATATAATCATCAATTCGGCATCAATTCTGTCTCAGCTAAGACTCGTGCTAGAACAGTATATAGACAGACAGCTGTGCGAAGAGCTCTGTAGAAGCGTACGTCACTGACGTGGCGTTTATCGTGGGGTGTTTCGAACACGCAGTTTGGAGTCAGATCAGCGCGGAGTTCAACTACATTACAATATTCGCTAACCATCATCTGCCACCACCAACAACCCCCGCGATAAACTACTTATCAGCCCCCACCCCAGTGAACCCCTTCTTGTCAGGCCCTTGCCCTACTTGTCAGATCCCTATTTTCAGCACCCCCTATTAAGTCAGGTAACCGGTCAGAAAAATGGAACCAATCCCTTGAGCCTGCAAATTCCAGTCCTAATAGGTGAAGACAAAGGGAGATAGGCAGCTAGAATGGACGTTATTACTTGCGACTTGCCGGCGGTCTAGCTTCACATTTTGCATTGGCGGGATAGTGTAATTCCTTGCCACTGATGGTCGGGACTAATGGGGAGGTTGAGGCATGAAGGGCATTAACCGTAGAATTAACAGTCATATCATTTACGATTCGATGCGCTGTCGCGACCCACGAAAGGAGTAGTCGATAGGCCTACTGAGTTTCAGGCGTGGCGTGGTAGTGTGTGGACATAGTAGCGTCAACGGTGGGTAGAAGGTGTTTGTGTAGCGCTGCTCAGTGCACTACACATTTTCCCCATTGGTCTAAAACAGGGAATATTTTTGACAACTGTATTAGCATTAGGCTATTAGGGCCTCGGTAGCTGGGCGAAACCAATCTGTCTATATGGTCAAACTTATATATTTGCAACGGAATGAGGTGATCAAAATACCAGGCTGAGGGTAGTTGCAATTCACAGGTTTATTTCCGCGCAGCGCTAAGTAACGTTGTTTTATCCATTTATACAGGCTCATTATTGAGATTTAGCAACGACATATATGTCGTTGGATTTAGCGATTTTTGTGCTACAGGAGTTGGCAACACTGGCGAGACCCGAGACGCCACTTGTCGCATGTCAACACGGTTGTAGGCTACTACAGCTACGCGCGTTTCAGCCGCCGCCTATACTTGATATCTGGACATAATGAAAAGGTGTCATCACCCTAGTACGCATAGTCTGTTGCTGTTGATCAATCGATTATTAGCCCAATTAGCTAAACGATTCATTCGTGGGTATTCGATAAATCAGTACTACGTAGGCCTACTATAGCCATCGGGCAGGCGAGAAGGGTAAGGACGAAGTCGCGTCGCTTTGGAATTGCAGCGGAGCGATTTCCTAAATGTGTTCCAGCCGAACTGCATTTGCCACCTCTTAGATGCGGATATCTAGCCTCTAGAATAGTGCACAGCATGATTCGACTTCGAGAATTTTAGAAAATAAATTGAACTGCGACATCTTGTACAATGGTAGCATGTTTATTGTACGAAAAATTTGAGTAAATTCGATGAAATAATTGCAGTGTTGTGCTTCACATTTTCAGCAAGCATATTGTAGCATCCGACGAAGATGTATCTCTGAAAAATGAAGAGAAAACTAATGGTCATAATACCTCACATTTGTGTATCAAGCTGTATAAGTAGATGAAATTGTCAAGTACTTATATCAGCCTTATAGACTGGGTGATATTGTTGGCTATCACCATGATCATTTGGGAACTTGATCTCTCTGGTTCCCACCGGGTGTTCAAGCACCGTACAGAATAAGTTTATAGCAATGATTGGTGTCTACTGCCCATCCTCTAGTCGCCAGCCAGCACGATGCCTTTCCGTATTGTGGGATTGCGATTTCCCCGCCTTCCTGTAGGCCTATCCGGTGAGGAAGCGCAAACGTTAACGCCGGGAATTCTTATATGTGTATGAGAAAGCCTATGTATTCCTAGTGTATTCCACGTTTTTCTTTCGACAACAGATAGGTAGGCCTACAGGCGACTTCACTAGGGCCAAGGGAATGTGTTAAAAACAATGTAAAGGATGTCTATAGTAAATGACAACTGCACTTACATATACATCTTCAAATACAGAAGCAAAGCAAAACTTGATGTTCTTGTTTAGTCACTTTTCTTTGGATTGTTATTCACCGAAACATAGTGATATGCGACGACCATCAGAAATATTGACACTCCAAGCATGTTGGCAAAAATTGCAAGCTGAATATCCGTGATCATTATTATTGCTATTGGACTGTTGCACTAGGCGGCTGAAAAACTGGGCAATATTGTGAATTCTTAGGTTATGAGCTTTCTAGACTTGTATGTATGTACAGTATGTTGACAAATGGGTAAGCCTAAAAGGCTGGGGGCGGAGGTAGTGGGAGCCAGCACTAAAAGGGGGGAGGTAGCAGGGAATGTCAATTTCTAAAAGACGAGGGTGATGGAGAGTAGCAGGGTAGGCGGAGTATCTCTCCAACTGAGTCCATGACCCTGGATCGAGGAGGGGGAGTGGCGCAGGCGGGTTGGGTCAAGGCTGACCAGAACCCACCCGCCGAGACATGCGCCTCCAATGCATGCACCGAGGCGGGATGTACATGATGGGAAAGGCATCGTGTCCCGTGTGGAGCCGGGTCAAGCTAGTCTCTAGTTGTATCACAAGGCAATATTAGATGATACCACCCCTAACCCATCACCCCCACCTTTTAGCGATATCCATTCCCTACTACCTCTGCCTAAACCTGCCATTTAGTGCTGGCCCCTGCTACCACAGCTTTTTAGGGTTACCCTTGACAAACTATGTTTTTGAGGTCCTCTAATACAGCAAGCTTAGCCCAACCGAACTAACGATCACAGACATAATATTCTATTAACCAAGGCCTATTTTATAGTATTCAGGCTATATTTATAACAATTGATTGATAATATTTATTTATTACCTAAGGGAAGGAGATGTGCTAGGCACCTGGGTAGTGATATGTCCTATTACGTTATTGAAATGAGGTTAGCCATTGCTCTCAATTGAATTCAAAATCTTGAAACTCTTATGCATGTATTAGTAATACAGTATTGCATACTACATGTTTTAAAGTCAGTAGGGATGGCACAAATCAATACTCGACTTGGGAATGACTTTCACCTAATTTGTTGTCCCTGTGTTGTATCAAACCTTCAACATACTTGTGCCTGAAACCTTTGCACTTGCACGTAGAAACGTTATTAGTTTATGACATATGCGCTCTACGAGTATGATGTTTTCGGTAAAGCTATCTTTGATCACTAGAGTGGCAGACCATAGTCTACCTAGAGTAGGCCATGGCTGACAGCACCAAAATGAAGAGCGAGCGAAATATAACCATCTGTACTGGCTATTGCTATAGCATGTGATTCTGATTTAATGTGAATAATTATGGGCTGCAGCTGACTAGATGATCGCCCGATCGCTTCACTGCAGCCCAGTCGTTTTTCTCTTGTGTTTGCCAATTTGCTCATGAATGACTGAATCAATTCTGTCTGTCTGTGTCTTGTGATGTCATCAGTTTGGACTCCGGGTTCGGTATCGAACTGGTGCAAAAAGTTCGTGTTCGTCTGAATACGATCCTAATTAAGTTGCGTACCATCTACCATCGCTGCTACCGCAGGTTCGCCGGTACCAGTTGTATCGACAGTGCGAAGTGCGACGCTTCCGGTCTTTCTAAGCACACCTGGGCTGGGCTCGTTGAAACTATCCAAGAAACTGACTAGAAAGTGTGATTGCATTTAACCAGTAACTGCCTCCATCTTGATTTACCCGCTGTCCCGCAACTTGCGACAAACTATACCGTACGCCAACGCGCTCATCGAGCGTCCGCTCATCACTTCGATGCCTCTTCTGCCGCGTTGCTTCCGCATTTGTTCTGCTGACGTCTAAAATTTTCCCAGGAGGTCGTGCTCGTGACCTCGTGTCGTCGGCGGAGCCTCGTCACGGTGACTAGGTGTGCGACCCCGCCAAACGCTTTCCTCACGGGGTATACGAACACTATACGTACTGGATACACGCGTTGTCGTTCGATGTCCCTACTGACGTTTGGAATATTGAATAGGGCTCACTTTGTTATCTGCGAGTCTGCTGTTACTCAGCTCTGACCATTTAAAGTGAATATGGATCCTGACGTAAGTACATCCAAATTTTTATAGTTATGTTTTTACTACAACTAATATTTATGGTGAATATTAAAATCCCTTATAATATGTGACATTTATGGTGGGTGGGATACCGTTGAACATACGCGGACAACAAGTGAAGTGTTGAAGTCGTCAGCGCATGCCCCTGCGGGGTGCGAGGTTCCCATGCCATTTGCGATGCTAACGTGCTGGTTATATATATTGATGCCAAGGCCACAGTGTAAACTGAATTGGGTTGTTACGTTGAGTTTTGCTCACCAGAAGTCGAATTTTGCACACCAACAATTACCCACAACTGCCAGTTTTCCCCACCATCCAGCTGCTAATTCTACATGGATTTTCAGTCTGCCGCACAAAACGCATTCCAGAAATATGCCATTGTTTGCATACTAGCGTGTAACTGATCTCATATTGTCACAACCGTTCTCACACCTCAAACAGCTGACTCGATTGCCTGATGGTAGTATCGCTGTTTGACCTTTCGGGATATTTTGTGAAACTCTCTCAATGCTACATAAACTTCTCTCTCTCTCTCTCTCTAACTGTGACAAAATCCAAATGAATGACACGATAAACACAGTCCTTTATTTAATTTCAATACAAAACCAATTAAATCTGCACAATTTTAGCAATATTTGATGGTATTAGCAGAGATGTTAGAAACTGGCTGCACTATACCTGGTAACGATAAAATAGGAAATACCGGGTAAGGGAAAGAAGGAAACTTAGCTAACTCTTGTTTACCTCTCTACTTGTCAGGAGCCACAATTTGTTTGGATTTTTTGCGGACATCATAAATATCAATATTAATAATTTCCAATTTATTATTAATTTCTAATTTGTTTGGATTCTTTGCGGACATTATAAATTATATCAATATTATTAATTTCCAGGCGTCAACGTCACAAATCGTTTCTTCTGCTCTCGCGGCAGAACAAGCAGAAATCCAAGAGGACATTCTGAAATTGCAACTTCACTCAACACCGTTGAACTTGGCGTGGGATCCTCAAGATGAAGAGGAAGAGGGTATTCAATTCATATTAGTTTTATGAAAGGAATCTGCTTAAAAATATGATGAGTCCTGGAACAGAGGGTGTGTGTAGTTGAAGCTTGCGAGGCCAGGCAATGTCACACGATGCCTGTGATGTTACGTGATGGGAGGGAGTGTTCCTGCATCTGCCTTGTTGTGTCACTGGGAGAGAGAGAGATTATGTCAACAAACAGAGTAAAATAAAACGTTATTCACAATATCTTGATGTGCATAGCAACAGTAGTTAACCAAACATTGTGAAGATGCAAAATATACGTGGTTAACCAGTATAGACACAAAACGGTGATGTGACCAAAAGTAGTCGTCGAGTTGAGCCATTTCCTTAGGGGTGGCCATACATACTTTTAGGCTTGCATAATTCGTATGGTACATTATATTGTATACATATCAATTATAATTAAAGAGATGGGCGTCTAATATTTGTCCTTGATATCGCAGTGTTTCATTAATAACCTGTAAAGAAGATCACCACAGATTTAGCGTCCAGCCTTAGTTTATTGAGAATTAAAACATTCACTAGCTTTCGGAGCTCCGCTCCTTCATCACGGCTGGACGCTAAATCTGTGGTGATCTTCTTTACAATATCTATTGATCGTCCGCCATCGGTTCCACTAACTCTTCAATATTAATAACCTGGAAACGCGTCTAGCCAAGTCTCCTTGAGCTGAGAGCCTGAGACACTGACCTGACAAATTGCCAATGCCATCCTTTTGTTTTAGATGATGATGAAGACACAATTCTCATACCAGAGAGTACAGACTCAAAGTCACACTTGGCGTCTTCCATACTTGGTATAAGAGGTACGTATTGTAACCATATCAAGTGGTACAATAATACAATCAAGTCTAGAAATTGCTCTAGAAACACGGCTCATGCTTGCATGATGTGCATATGCAACAGTAACGTACCTGTGTGTTCCGTGTGAGTCTGTGTAAATGGTGCAAAAACCAAATGAGGGCAAAAATAGACATAATCTTATTCCATTTCTCATTACATTCCCTCAACATCTCTTATCTTGTCATTCGCTATATCATCAACAATCATTATATTTACCTCATTTTATATTCTGAAGCGGGATAAATAGGCCTAACAATTCAAAATGCAAGGAAAGTACACATGATAGGAATCTATGGCAATAGTACCTTGCCACACAGGCACATGGAGTGCCAGCCCTGCTTGCAAAAATTATTCCAGCAAATGAAAACAAACAAAAATGGCATAAAAGTGCAATTAAAGCAGATGTTGGTCCCAATAGTTATGCCCAAGCTGTTAATAGCCTAGGAAAGTACCAAAAGAATATTGTGGTCCTGTCTGTGCCAAGCCAATTAACTGGAGCATCATCTTCATGCTGCTGGGATATTCTGAAGTTAACATTATGTGATTTTGCAGCTCCTCGCAATGTCACAGCCCTGGTTGCTGCGGATGAATCCGATGAAGAATGTGCAGAGGACGTAAGTGAATTATAGTTGTGTTGGTTCAAACAACTGATAGAGGTCTGAGCAGATCTTATAAACTGAGTGCAGGCCAACTGACTCATTGATCTAATTTCGTACCATATTTTTTGGCAAAATAATCCGACTCGACTTGTGCCATTGAGATTTTAGATACTTGTATTGAAAGAAACTATTTAAGACTGGAGTTGGGGTCTTTCAATATATTTAATTTAATTTATGTTGATTTGAGTCATCTTTGCCAAAAAAGTCAAAATCTGATAATAATTTTGTTTAACTTGTCGCTTCTGTAGTTGAAAAAATGTGTATTTACATTGTGTTGATACCAGATAAAAATTTCTTTCCCTAATAAAAATATATTTTGAATTTATGTAAATAATAATGGATATAATAATTCACCACAGATTTAACATCCAGTCTAGTTTTATTGGAATATAATTCACATCTTCATCATCCTTCATCCATTCACTATATCTAGTACTATTTGGATCGTCCGCCATTGACTCCACTATATTCCAAATTTATCTCAGAATGATCTTTGGGGAATGCAAAATTATTCCAGACATAGGCCTAGTTATGATTCGGTAATATTTCGATAATGCTGGGTGTAGAATCAAGTGTTCACATTCATTTCCCACTCTACACATTAGAATGGAGTCCGGTCAAGACTGTCACCATGACTGACTTATTTGAGCCATGAACTCGCGTCGCAGCTATAGGCTCCCCCTAGTGGCCGGTTTACTGCATTAAGTAATTTGCGGTCAATTTTGCTAAGGAAGAAGAAATAGATTTGTCAAAAGACTTGGAACCGACGGGAGAAAATATACTGAAACTTAACTTGGCTTATCAAGAAGTTATTCAAATGCAGTTACAATTTGTCGATGAACTGCTGCAACAGAATTATCAGAGACAGGTCACCTGACATATATTTTGAGGTCTTTGGAATTAGCCGAAAATATCTGCAATGATTGGATTTTTTAGGAAGAATTGAGGGAGGAGTTCTCCTCGGAATCTGATCCAAACAAGAAAACCACACATCGCCCAGCGGTCAATTTCAAGATTACCACGGTAATACAAAAATTCATGTCAGTTGCTGTATTAATATAAATTAAAACAGACATCTGCTTTTCTACGTATATGTTATATGCAGTAGCCAAATTGATTGGCGCTGAAGTGGCTATCCATTTGATATACATCATTCTGATTTTGTGTATGATTGGTAGAGAGACTTGCTATCCATGTGTGATCTGCCCCGTGCCCAAGCTTGCATCAATGAGGAGGCTTGGGACAGGGTGTCCGGTGTATAAAACGAAGCCAAAACATGTTTAGTCCAACTAATGGAAGGGCTGAAGAATAGAAGTATAGACCTACTGATAGCATGTTGCTACTTTTCAGTTTTCTCATAATCATTTCCATCAACTGAAATCGGCCCCTCTACATTCTGATGTACTGCGGAGGATGAGCGAAATCGGTGATATTTTTGAATCTATTCCAGTTTCTAATCTGCCATGGAAAAAACCAGAAGAAGAAAGTAAGATTTAATAGTTGATTTGCTTTACGAGTTATCTCCAATAGTTTCAGTGTTTGTAGTACCGTAGAACCATTTCTTATATTGTAATGTTTAGAACAGGAATTCTCAACCTAAGGTACTCAAACCGCTGGTGGATCGTGGTAGGGATGTGCACATTAAATTGAATATTCAGAAGCGATTCGAATGATAAAATATTCGAATCAGGATCTGTGTTGCCACCTAGTGTTTAGCAATATTCTTCAGTTTAAGCTCATTTTTAGGCTCCATCCAAGGCAATAGTCTGGTACACACTAGACCTACAATCAGGGGAACACAAAGAGCTGAAGTCCCGCACCTCGGCAGCAGTTTTTTAACCATTTTTGCAAATGGCGAATTGGCGATATCTTTACTAGTGTAAAACTCGGGATGTGATGCTTTGATGATTAGATTCAAAGGCATTAGTTAGGATTCGTATTCGAAATCATAATTATTTAACTTGCACATCCCTACAACGCGGAGCCATTTGAAGTGATACGTACTTGGCTACATGTAGGTCGCATATGATGCCACGTCCCATTTTACAGGACTATTCCCGAGATCCATCAGGGCAATTTTTACGCAGCAACTGCATGTCTGATTGTTATGCAAACTTTCATACTCCTACACACACACACACAATCTTCATGTCTAATTACATTTTATTGCTTGATCTAGAACTTATCAAAGGCATTGAACGAGATAGATTGCGAGTGTTAACGGAGCCACTGATGTCACAGTTGGAATATTTGCAGGTAGTATAACAAATTTTGGCAAAAAAATCCAATTTTTAGCGATGTTTTTACCGTAGGAAAAATATGTGAAATCAGAAGATCTTGAAATATTGAAAAGAGTTGAAGAAGTTGAAGGTAAAATGAAACACATAAAGGAAAAAAAATTTGCTGATCTTGTTGGTGACAGAAATGTAGAACATGATTGGGATGCTATTGCTAACATCGACCTGGAGGTAATTGTCTAGCAAAGTCATGGTCTTTCACAGCATCTAATCCAGATTTTGTATCAATCAGGCTACATTGATTTTTTTATAGATGATATCGCCATCCTTCAAATGTTCATGTCTGTTCGGTCCGGTCATCCCATTTCTCATTGCCACTAGGTCCACATCAAATAGCCAGAATCAAAATCGATTCGCAAATTTTTCTAATATCAAATTATTACTAAGACTCGTGAATTCTAAGGCTTTGCTCTGTATTCAATTGGGATGGAGTTGGGGTAGGGGTTTTGGAGGGTAAAGTACTCCTTCTCTCCAATGCCTGATTTTTATAATAGACTTTGTGTATTTTGCCCAACTTGCCTTCACAGCGTAGTCGTACGTTCATGGTTTTTGGTCAGCTGCATCCTAATTTTCATTCCATGGTAAGCTGCATTATAAGCTGCCGATTTCCATTTGCCGAGTTTATTTATTCGAAACAATACCGTAATCTGCTTAGAGATGCTCGAGCTACAGTAGCCTACATATGTTTCTGACCGTTGACAATGCTTAAATCAAATTTGAGATCTATACCAGTGAATTTGATTCAGCGTCTGCTACTATTCGATTTTGCCTACCCATGATTGCATATTTTTGTAATCGTACATATTCAATATTATCATCTATTCTAAAATTTCAGGGGTTCCGCACACCGACCGAATGTCGGTTGCGATGGAAAAATTGTCTTCATCCATCTATCAATAATAAAAATTGGTCGAAAAAAGAAGACGCAGACATGAAGAGAATCGCCAAAAAGTATTCTTATAGGAATTGGAAGAAGATAGCTGAAGAATTGGGAACGGGTAGAACTGCGATTCAATGTGCACAAAAGTATGGAGGCTATAACTAGTATATGCTAGGGAAGTGTATATCAACCTTCCTTGAATCACTTGCGGCTCAATTTTGTCGTTAAAAAACATGCGGCACACAACCAGATGAAAATGTGCTGTTGCGCTATTCAAATTGAAGAGTGTAGTGGAGCCGATGGCGGACGATCAAATGGTATTGTAAAGAAGATCACCACAGATTTAGCGTCCAGCCTTAGTTTATTGAGAATTAAAACATTCACTACCTTTCGGAGCTCCGCTCCTTCATCAGGTGCCACAGTCCAACCCCAGCATCAATGCATCCTTGTCTCCAAACACAAGTTGCCTACTGCTGGCACCAACTGATATGGAAAAGTACACTACTCCACCAGGCACTATACCACACAATTAATAACTCGCCAACACTCCATGGCCAGTTGGCCACACAAACAATCACGCACCTTGATCTTTCGGCGCTTTGCTGATTGCTGTGCTAGAGAGAGTGAAGGCTTGAAGTTATAGCCTCTGAACCAGTGTGAATATCGAGATCAAGAATTCTACTTGCCGTTATCGCAATAATGCTTGATCCTTGATTAAAGTCTGATGTAACCTGGTGATGCCCTGCTCGTTCTAATCATATGCCATGTTATCATACATATTCAAAGATTCCAAAATTAACAAAACTATGTTTTGAGCCAAAATTTCCTATTTCACATAAACAAATTAAGAATATCACACCCCCAGTGACGTCGCCACTCATCATACTGGTGTGATTTGGTAGGCTACTTTTTAGCTTGGGCAGGGAGCAAATATGAAGCAAAGTTCCAAAATAATAATTACATATGCATCCAATTGCGTTGATTGATGTTGCAGATGTCAAAAAGGAAATATCGATCACAAAAAGCAACCGTGGACTCCGGAAGAAGATGAAAGATTGAAGGAGTTAATTGAGAAGAGCAGAGTTGGAAATTTGATCCCATTCACCTACGTGAGTTAACTTATATATTTTCAACAAACATACCGGTAGCCATATCTTATGTGACACCACCTTGCAACGTCGCATTGTTCTGAGCAAATCACTGATTCCGAATCGTAAGTACAAGTCTGAGTACTTCAAGTTGAGAGAGACCCTCTAGTTCAAGCCAAGTCTTTCAAAATTTTCTGAAAAATCCGAGCCACAAGTCCAAGTCAAGTCATGTTACCATTACCTTAAAGACTGTGTTAAAAAACCTTCATCACAAGTCGAGTTTTTTTTTCGAATTTATTTAGAAATGATCTCGGAAATATTATTTACTTCATTTATGATTTCCAAAAATCAATCGTCAACTTTAGTGAGTCTCGAATAAGACAAGTTCACATTGGGTCGAGTCGAGATTTCTGGAAATATGACTCGTGACTTCAGTTGTTACAGCACTGCAACATTGATGACATTGACAGTGAAATGCTAATATTGTACATAAAGTGTACAAGTAGTTGATTTTTGCTTGGGTTATCGTAGCCTAGTTTCTTTGTCTTCGTAGTTTTGTGCGGGGTCGTAAGTTATGAATTGTCTTTTTATTAATTATTCACAGGTTGCTTTGCATATGGGTAATCGTACCGGTACACAAGTTTGCCATCGTTGGATGAGAAGCATAAACCCTTGCTTCAAAAAAGCAAAATGGACGCCTGAAGAAGACATATCACTTCTTAAGGTAAATAGAAGCGTAGTTAGATGAAGTCAGTAGCTCATGTCATGTGTTCAAGGGTAACAGCCGATTTGGGACTTCATGATGAGTATCTCGGCGATTTGGACCTTGATGGCAGTCACTATCTTGTAAACACGAACTTGCTGAGGTTTTGATCTGAGCACCAACCCAACAAATTAGGTGTAGTTCGTTCCCATGCCGAACTCGAACACTGAGTTCATTCCATCCTTTGTCCTGCAGCATGAACAATTTGTGCATGCCTGCATAGCACATTTTTAATATGTATATACAATTTCAGGCCATTGTCAAATATGGACCTAAATGGGCAGTGATAAGAGATTCGGGACTAGTTCCTGGTCGCAATGATGCACAGTGTAGAGAAAGATGGGAAAACAGTCTGAGAAATATCAATCACGATCCGTGGTCTGAGAAAGAAGACAAATTGATTTTACAGTTGGTAAGGAGACTTCTGTGTTTACATCGCTCATCTTCACCTGATGAAGGAGTGGATCTCCGAAAGCTTGTGAATTACCGTATATATATTCCAATAAACTTTACTGGGGGTTAAATCTGGTGACTTATTCTATCTATTACTATTTTGATGGTCCGCCATCATCTTCACTATTTTTCATACATTGTTCAACTCATGAACTCAGTACGCTGTACCACTCGAAGAGCATGGAAGCCGAGGATGATGCCCGAGACCATGCTTTGGCTGGACTGCAGAGCAACCAAAACTTCCTTTTCACCGCGCAGATTCCATCTTCACCTAATAAAGGAGCGAAGCTCCATGATAACGATTCGGGATGTTAAATTTCGTGCTGGCTACTTTTTGCTATATTTCCACAGGTAGAAAGTGAGGGAATGAGTAAATGGGCCACAATTGCTCAAGCACTGAACCGTCGCACGGACAATCAAGTTCTTCATCGTTGGAAATTTCTCAAGAAAATGAATGACAAGGGAAGCAAGATTACGTATCGTAAAAAAGGTCCGCGTACTGTGGTCGACGGAATTACTGAAGTACGACAGCGGCTAATTAGAATCATTGAGAATCAATCAAAGAATTCCTTGGAAGGTAACAAACATAACGGTATGCCACAACACAAAGTTCTACAACCCTTTAACGTTTGCAGGGCTATTTGGAAAAGGAGTACGGTATTTTATTATGTTTGTTCGTTTTGCTGGATATACAGCTGAAATGATATACACACTCGTACTACCACTTAATTATTTAACTTTAATCACTTCATTGTTACTCCTTAAGAGTTATCGACAAATGAATGAACTATCGTTATTGTTATCGCCAACATATGCTGTAGGTGTTCAATGTCGAACAAAACACTCCGTTGGCTCGAAAGAAATGCATTGTAACACACCCTTGCATGTTTTCAGATGAAGACCTTTCAAGTACTGGACTAACACGACTTCAGTTGCTAGGGCTGGAGCAAGCGAATCCTATGTCTACTGAAAAGTTGACACCACTGCCACTCAAACAGGTGCAGATAGAAAATTTCATTTTTTAGAGATTTGTTCGAACTGATGGTAAATCTTTGTTCGTTCTATTAGCAGCGTTCTGTCCTACTGTGTTTCTGCTTCATTTACACGGATTCGCAACACTAACATGTACGGACACTGCTTGCACATATCTATATCATGTAGTACATAATACATGATATGGATATGTCCAGTGGGCAGGAATGCAACTGATTTTGCGTTAAGACGGAAAGAACCGTTTTATATCCCTTCGGCTTAACTTCGATAGCCTTCCTGCTCCTTCGGCATCTCCTTGTCCGGCCTGCATATGCACTTCATGCATGCATGATATGCATATGCACCATCATGATTGTGAGTCTGTGTAAATGCAGCAAAAATCAAATATGGACAAAACATAAACAGTGTTTTTCTCTATCCTATGTAGCTAACGAGTACCGGTACAGCAAAACCCTAACTTGTCATACCACTCTCCTTCCGTTTGAAACGATTTCTGACTTGAACATTAATTTCAGGTCATTCGCAAACGTGCTCATCCTAAACACAAGAAATGGTTACAAGAAAAGTTTGCTAAACGTATAGAGTCGGCAAAGTCGCCAGAAGAGATATTTACGTTGTATAAAGAACTTTATGAAGAACAGAACAAAGTGAATCAGCAAAGAGTGGCCGATTTGAGGAGTGAAGTGTAAGTAATCTCGTTTAATCCTCATGGGTATGCGTTCACAATATGATGGTGCTGGATAGAGAAATGAAAGTGTAGGGCTAGAAAAAGCCTCGACTGTGGTTATATATCATTAAACATTTGATTCGGGAGTTTTGATTGCTTTAAATTTTGGATTCACAGAAAATGGGGTTTCCCTTTTCTGACTTCTTTGAATGATCGTTCCCAAGTGTTTTTATAGTCATATTCCATTTCTTTTGATTAGTCTCTGGCTCAATATTTATTATTGAAAAACCCCTTTTCATTATGCACAAGACTGACAAGTGCACGGTGCAACTGTTGATGTTGATGCTGGCAACAGATGGGTAGACGAATCAAGATTCCTGACTCATTCGCATTTTCAATCAGTCAAAGTATGAATGATACCAAAACCTTTTGTCATAAATATCCGCTGACCGGCTTTTTTAAGCTCATTTCGCCTTTTCTTTTCTTTAAACTTGACATCACGACAGCCACACACCAGGCACTGCTTGGACAAAAATAAAAAATGTTCTTTCCTTGTAGCCTCATCCAGGTTCTTCAGACCAATAACTCCACTCGGTGACTTGTATACATTGCACAGGAATAGATGACATAGCCTGTGGTTTGCTTCTTCGCACCAAATCCGCTTGTCGCACTGGGTGCAAGATATGCTGTTATTATGCGTTTTGCAAGCCACCAGTACATTTTCCCCGCATAGGCCTACCCTTTTACATAACTATACTGAACTGCTTTGTTAGGAATTCTTTGCCACAAACCGACGTAGCTTGCCTGAATCGATGTTTTACGTGCCTTTTTCAGTCATTCAACGAAGAAAGCTCATTTTGCAATTCGTTCGAGGTTTCGTCCGTTCGAATGCCTGTCGTTGCAGAATGGCACCAATATCAATGAAATCAGGGAGAAAGTTTATTATACAGCTACTGCGTACGAGGCCAAAGCCATCTTTATACATTATACGAAAGGTGAAGTATTTTTTGAGAAGTCCTTTGAGCTAGGCCTCTGGTGTTCAGCTGTTCACCCTTCAACCTATGTCTCAATTAGGGATGAAGTGGAGCCGATGGCGGACGATCAATAGATATTGTAAAGAAGATCACCCGAGCTAGTGAATGTTCTATTCTCAATAAACTAAGGCTGGACGCTAAATTTGTGCTGATCTTATTTACAATATCAATTAGGGATGTCGCGGTAGATAGGGATCTGTTTGGACCTACAGTACATTATTTTCTTAGGCAGAGGTGGTACCCTGTATGTCTGTTTGACCAGTCTGACAACACGCAACATGCTCTTATCGCATATTGATTTCTTGCATGTAACACTTTCAATTTGTCTATGAGAAATTGGATCTTGTGATTGGCTGAACATTGCTTAGCGAGCATTTCCACCGGATGCACCAACTGCCCCATTGCCACTTTTTCTAGTACTGTATGTCGCAGAGTTGGAGTGCCAACCGAGGACATGGCTTCTTACAGTATCCTCTCACTAGGAATAAGATATCCAAACTACCTTAGGTTTATACCACTGGGCCTCGCCACAGAATCCAGGGGTGATGTGGGTGAGGTATTTTCGTACATTCAAGCAGGATAAAAAATAGTCATGGAATGTGTGGGGAAATGCCAAAATGGGAAATGGGAACCATATACGAAGGTGTATTCATTAACTTGAGGTATTCACTGTAGGTTAATGTGTGATCACCCCCTAAATTGGTGTTCTCTTTTTCGGTTACATTCCTATATGGCAGTAAGACATCGACTATGAAG
Source organism: Botrylloides violaceus (assembly GCA_030412335.1). Taxonomy (NCBI): domain Eukaryota; kingdom Metazoa; phylum Chordata; class Ascidiacea; order Stolidobranchia; family Styelidae; genus Botrylloides; species Botrylloides violaceus. The sequence continues at coordinate 57,861 of JASFYC010000188.1, read as the reverse complement.
TTTCACGTTATGAAGGGAGGTCTTGATACCCTTCATAGCCAGCATTGCAGCATTTTTAATCTAGCTATGGCTGTTGCCAAAACTATTGTAATGGATATTTTCTGATCTATGTTACAGACCAATTGGTTTTTAGGCCCCATACTATATATGCTTGACCATGTTACCTTCTTTTTGTAGCGATGAACATCAACGCTGGTCGAACACTGTTAGCGATTCAGAAGACGTTGCATCAGGGTATGTGGGTTTTATTCATATTGTATCTGAACTTTTCATTTGAAATTTCTCCTGCAATGGAAATGTCAAGGAAATTGACCCAAAGAGATTATATGCACAGCTGGAAAGGTTAGTCGACTAGAAAGCAATGCACAGTGAAGATTTCTGTGTCGCACGGTTGCTGAAGTTTCAAGAAATAGGCATGGTGACTGTGTTGTATGACGGGGCTGACTTAGTTCTTTTGTACATCTGTGCGAAATTTTCTCGCCAAGCTCAAAAAATTAACAACATTAAGCCAATATAGAGATGGTCTCCCACATTCAACAGACTCGGATGTTATTGTAACTCTTGTTCATGCTATGGGTTTAGATCTTCCAACTGCTGCAGCTACCGAAGAATGCGTTAACAAAAATGCTCAAAATTTTGTTCGGAGTCACTCGCTCGCACTGTGCGCTCCCAACCAGGGAACAGTTCCTGCTTTTCTCAAGTATATATAGATGTTTGTTTGAGATTGAAATGAACTCGTCTTACGAGATAATTTTTCAGACTAATTAAAGACAAAGAACGCAGAGTGAAAAATGCAAAGCGCATGCTTGTTGATCAGAAACAAGACAAGAAAGAAAAGACGGCAAATGTGTCCGGTTAGTACAGTGGTTCTCAAATGGGGTGGAAACGCCGCCGGTGGGGAATTGTTTACATTTGCTCGTCTCTACAAATCTTCGAACCAATCGAATTCTTACTCCCTCTAATGCTAATATTTTCTGAACTGATGTTGTAGATTTATATTTGAAATCTTGCAGAAAACAGTGACGATGATGAGACCGACAAGCCGTATGCACATTGGTATAATGGAAAGAAATTCGATCCGGAAACATTAATAAAGAATGTCCAGGTAATTTGCTTGTCTGTTTTCAATTAGATATTGATGAGCATATGCACAGGATGGTAATATGTCCAAATTGTCCACCCTGGCCTGGGCATGTTTTCCACTTGGACCACCTTACCTTGGTGATCACTTCCTCTCGTCACAAAACTGGACAATGGTTTGTGTCTGCGAATAGCTGGTGAGATAAACAGGGACGCTCTGCTGAAAAAGCCTAACTTTTTTGCACCATGTAGGACTTTGGTGATCACGGGAGTGTTCTTCAAGTCCATCATCAAAAGAAATCAACTCCATGCATTCTGCAAAATTCATCGGTAGTGCAGAGGCAAATCCCGAGGCAAAATGTTTGTTAATGGTTTTGATAATAAATATTCTCTCCCTTTATGGAGGAGGACAAAATACACTGACGAATTGGAAACAATGACACAAAACATGCAATTCGCATATTTGGACAACAGTCTGTTGAAAAATATATTGCCTACTAGCTACTAACCACAAATATAATTTCCTTTTACAGAGAATGCCCGAGCACAAGTTACTAAGATCTCGTTTTGTTTCCTTGTTTGCATGGCCAGCTGTGTTATCTACATTGGTGCCATATAAAAGAAGTGGTCCATTCAGGTCTGCATTTTATGCTTTACATATGACATATGTAACCTTCTGCCTTCTTCAATGCAGTATATATTAGGGTGCCTGCAACAGATCAAAATGCACACGATTTTGCTGTGGATTTTTGAAACAAATAGTCGTTCCAGCTGTAGTAAAGTAACCCTATCTAATTAATCAGACTGTGACACTAGGTGTGCGGCTGAAGATTTTTTCTTCTGCCTAATCAAAGTGATCAGATATTAACAAGATTGCACCATATGCAACATAAAGTGGTAGCAGGGGCTGGGCTGAGCTATGTTGTGTCCTGCTCCACGCTATTCCTATGCTATAACTTCACAAATCAGACTGGGAATCTTTGGATAAAACAAATTTCAAGGCCAGTTGTAAAATGCCGACTCTCGTCACCTCTACTTTAATAGTTACCAGCTGTGAAGATGCATTATTCATTTCAGGCTATTGAAGCCAGCGGTTAAAGTGAGAACGAAGAGGAAAATTGACAGCGACTTGGAGGACGAAACTTCGAAAAAGCACAAGACCTGAAAAATATGAATGCAGTGTATTCATCCTTATCGTCGTGGAATATTTCGTTTGTGAACGCGGATTTCGTCCAAGTCGGGAGATGTTTGCGTTTTGATACATTTTGTTTACTACCTTCACAATTAAATCTGAACTGCAGCCACATAAATAAAATCAATGCATTAATGCTCCATCCAAGGCCAAGCGACTGATGACGTTCAATTCCATTTTATGTGTGGTTTTACGTTGCTTGTGAGATCACACATCTGTGCTACACCAACATTTACTGCAGTAGCATCGATTACTCTCCGGAAATCTGAGTTTTGCAAGACAATTTCAGTCCCCCGTCATAGTAATTTTGAGCTTAGGTGATGAAGGGTTTTGGTGGGTGGGGTAGCAAAAAGCAGTGCCCTATAATAAAACTGCACCTTTGGCATTCGTGTAGATCCAATCACAAAATATAGACATAGGCCTGCTGCAGCGATGTATATCTGGCTATGAAATCATCAGTATCGATGATGGAAACACCCCAACGCCTGGCTAGCAGCTTCATTTGCGTGACCCTCTCGCCTTTTTCCGTAGCAGATTCAATATGGTCGGCACCGCGATTTCATTCTTTCCATCCATCAGGAGCCGCTTGCGACTGTGTAGTGCGTTTCATGTTGCAGTTGTGTGTAATGTTTCGTCAGGTAACCAGGATATAATTGTAGTGCAAGTGGTAATAGTAAGGGTATGAAATTTGCTCCGTACCTGAGCCACCAAAGCTCGATCTCTGTGGGTCAAGTAATCTCTATGGAAATAACTCCATGATAACCAGGCAAAGAACTCAATCGAGCGCAAAGTGCAGTCAAGCATACTAGAAACGAAGAAGACGTGTGGATCTATAGATAACTAATCCTTGTGGATCAATGGTCAGCGGGCTCCTGCTGTGGGTATAGATAACTAACATACGGGTAGGTTAGTTATCTATACTGTGGGTCGCCACTCGCTGTGGTCATGTATGGTGACTGTGCCGCACCACGGCTCTGGTTTGGCGTGCGCCCCGGTTGGTTCATCCGTCGCCCTTGACGCAGAGAAGCTATATTCTGTACCGTTTGCACTCCACGCGCACGCGAAGCACCCACAACTTCAGTCCTATAATGGACCAAGATAAATGTCCTTATCTTTGTCTTCTATCGCGTGTCGTCTGAGGGATATGTGTGTAGGCCAGTCGTACTAATACTATAGTGTCTAGTGCGTATTCTGCTCGCTAGATTAGATACTATATGGCGTCTACACGATATACGAGTACGGGTAACAGCGGCTGATGATGACTCAAGCACAATATTTAGCTAATTTGAGGCTCCGCTGCCCCTTTACCTGAGAAATTTATTTTTTTCAAATTTAGATCACTATTTATCTGTACATATATTATATATATCTTTAATCAATCCTAAATTGGAAGAGATAAAGTAATCATGTCAAGACTAAGGCCCCCTGTTGATACAGGTTTGAACGGAAAAGGTTTGTGTTGAACATGTATCTTGAAATTGTAACCGTCGACGCGGGCTTTATGGTATAGTTGTACTTGAAGCATAATGAAGAACTTTTACACCATCAAAAAATATATATAGCATGGTAATTTTAAAGTTCATGTCTGTGGGGATGTGGCACATATAAGCATTGTGGTGCCAGCACAGGCCAGCCTACCAATCAGTACCGTACAAGTGTATGCTAAATAGCTTTAAAGGGTTAAAATTTGATGATGGCTTGAATATAAGACGGAATGTTGGGAATATTTAATGATTTCAGTCAACAAGGCCATATGGTCTCCTGTGACACGTTGATCAATTGAAGACGCCACGTTTTGTGTTAATAGTATTCCGATATTGAGATGATATTTTGTATAGGTATTATATGTACCATAATACACTTTCTGCTTTTATTAGCACTTGTTGGATGACTAACAAAAATTCCATCTTCGTATTGACTTGCCAACTGATAGAATTGAGGCCTATTCATTTCATGGGCAATATCTTCGCTGACAGACCGTCTTCATTAAAGATATGCTTCTACTTTTCCTTATGTTGCTTCTGGAGTAGGGATGGGACAATTGAAGCATTTGTGATTCTGCATAATGATCGAATAATTCTTTTAATCCATTCGAGTCACCAGTCACTACTTCTCCAGTGTGAACCTGTTAGTAAAGGTCATGTGTAATGTTATTGGCACATTGTGATATCATCATTTGCTTAAATGGTGAAATAGCAATCGCTGTGAGGTGTATGACTCTTTTGGTGTTACCTGATTGTGGGCCTGTTGAGTTACAGACTGTTGCAGTGGATGGAGCATAAATGTGTAACACTAGATTGCACTGTACATCCTGTCTTTTAATCGATTCTAATACCAGTCTATAATTCATAATTTTTGACAAAATTTGATTTGATTCGATGTGCCATCTCTCTTCATTTGATAGGCTAGTATGTCTTTTATCTACTGCATATGCGAATCCCCTTGATTTGTAACTTGTAGCCTCGTTACGCACGTGGTAACCTCTGAACCGAGACCGTAATGGTCAGGTCAGTTCATGCAATCTTGTAAGAAAGTTATAAGCAGTGCGATGTGACGGACAATTTGAGTTGGTAAAATTCCCGGTATCCCTGAAGCAGTTATGACCCAAGCATAGAATTTACTTTCTATGGGAAATAAGAAACTGAATCTCTGCGATGTGACGGACAATGTGTGTTGGTAAATTCCCTGTGTACTTGAAGAAGTTATGACCCAAGCATAGACTTGACTTTCTATAGGAAATAGCTCTTGCCAAAGTTTATTTTACACCTTACATCTTAAATTTAGCAATCACCACAGACCCCCTTAAAATACTACGGTACATGTGAAGAAATATGTGGCAGCATTGTGTGTTAGATGGATGTAGGGAGTAGGCATACCGTAATGTAGTTGTAGGCTACTCAGTTCATCAGATCGTAGTCCAGGTCGAATTGTCATTTGTTGCAGGACTACTGTGCGACGAATCGGGTGCACCAGCTACACTTTATTACAAGCTACCAGGCCTACCACATATATCAAATTGAATGCTGGTAGTCAATTCTGTAATATGCTTCAGTATCCCCAAATCACCTTGGTGATGCAACAATTTGTTTGCGAGATGTTGAAATGCTCAGCTTTTCTTCAAAGCGACCAAATAATAGCTAAATGCTGACAGCCTCGGGCAGCTTGCCACTCTTATTGATAGTGCGGAATAAACGTCTCATAATGTAATCTTTGCATGGTCACTAGTGTAGCATAACCACCGGTAGTCTTCATTGAAGAATATAGTTGAGCCGATAGCAGACAATCCATAGATATTATATAAATATATTATATATCACATATAAGACCATCACAGATTTAATGTCCATCCTTGGTTTATTGAGAATTAAAGAATTTTGTATAGTCTTGCAATGGTAAGAAAATCAGAGAATCAATTTCAAATGTCTGCATGACAATTGCACAAAAAGTGAGCATAGCAGAGAGGTGAATACATATTTGTTAGCTTGTATGCTGTTACTGCATGTACTCTAAATCTATGCTTAGTGTGCTGATTGCTTGTTTATCTCAGTAAGTGGACTTTGCTCTCTGAAGTGTGAAAGGTCTTTATTGTGAAATACTAGTAGTGTGGAAGTAGTTCACTTCACAGTCTGTAATGTATGTGGTAAGGCGATGTTTGATGTAAACTAAAGGTTATCAAGTCAGTACAGAAGTGAAATGGAGTTTGGTAAAAAGATGCTTTCACAACTTCAAAGCAAGTATTGGAGGCCAAAAAATACTATTTTACCGGTTCATGCAGAGAACATGGCCCTTAATGGCAGTTTGAATGATGAATATAGACTTATGCTAGAGGCTAGCGATACTTCTACCACAAAAAGACAAAGATCGCAAGATTTTGAAAATGGTGACTAGCCAATAACTATTTGAATTGCATTGTGTGAGTTGACCTTGCGATACCTGGATGCTGACTACCCTTATGGTGGATGTTTTGAAGTGGCCAGTGACAATGGCAATATTGTCATTTTCTTTGGTAATTGTAAAAAAAAAATACCAAAGACGAGCTGGTGTGAAGCTCAGTGTGGTAATGACTTCGGTCTACTTTTTACCACGTATTTAAATCACTTGCTTTGAAAGACTCTACTGGGTAGCCGCACAGGTATCTGATGACTCAAAACTTCAGTCAAGTCAAATTGACTCTGAGATGCTGACATTTAGTTAAATATTGAACTTAAAATTGCTGACTTGATCACAACACCAGTCGTGATACCTTATCGGTGATACCAGCACCATGAATGATAAACAGTGACAGACGTACATAATCTGTTTAGTTAAACTGGAATTAGAAATAAGAAATGTCAACTCAACTTTTGGTCGTATACCCGGAAGTTAGAAAAGTAGCATAAAGCAATTAATATATCTTCATAAATTTTGAGGATTAGTTAATTGGACAGTCTTCATTTCATCTGTGTTGTCGTTATTGTCAATCTGTTGTCAGTTAGTATTTTATACAATGTGAATAATTATATTTGCAGGTAATTTGGACTTTCAAATTGCGAGCGATCATATTTCAGAGGTGAAACAACGAGAAAGGGAGGCAAGAAGACATGTTGTTCTTTGGAATAAACCGTTGACAACTCTTCACTATTTTATATTAGAGTCAATATATTGCTTGAAAGAATGGATTTTGAAGTGAGTCAATGCTTAGAGCAACCTTTTTAATGAATAAGCATACAGTACAGCAGTGTTCCGCATATTTTATGCACATATAAATTGTAAATACACCTCTGAACATTTCAAGTTTCACGGGTTCACTAAAATCTCCGCAGATAGAAATGCTATTCTGCATCAAACTGTGGTTTTCTGTTCATATCACAGATGGACGGCACTGTGCTGTTATGCACTCTCACAGTGTGTTTGTGTAGACAGAGGTGCACAACTCTAAATGGGTACCCTAGACCAATCTTATTGTTATGTAGGCCTATATCGTATAACGTATATATTGAATCAATGCATGGTTATGTAGAAGAACCAGAATTATAATCATTGAATCCCCTTTTCTCTTATGGCATAATTATAGACCTTATAGACAAGTTGATGACCAATACGAATTACAATAGGTAGTATTGACAACATGGACTGCATTGCGTAACTGCTTTTACATCGTTTCTTTCTCGGTTGCTTGATCGCGCCACAAATTTGCACAATAGAAAACTCTCTTCGGACATATTAAAATATGGCCAGCTGTTCCGGAACTATGCATCCCTGAATTGATTCTACTCGTTGATGACAATGTTACCGCTGCGGTACTGTATTCTTATGCCTTTTCTACATTCATTCAACCACTATGATTTCAGACTTGGAAAACGAAGGAAGACAATCGTTGCCCTCTCAGTTTTTGTCATTCTGTTTTTAATATTGTTTTACAATGATGGACCCCATATGACGGTTAGTTGTTTGATACATTGACCAATTTTTGTGTAATAAATTGCAAACAACGAAACATTTCTCATTTCCTAGTACTTCCACAAATGGCAGAAGACTATCTTGTGGTGTGGTTACTGGATTGGATTAGGTGTATTATCTTCGGTTGGTTTGGGAACTGGATTACACACTTTCTTACTTTATCTGGGACCTCACATTGCTGCTGTGACGCTGGCAGCGTTTGAATGCATGTCCGTTGACTTTCCTGAGCCTCCATATCCAGATCAGTAAGTTGCTTTGGATTTTTTTGCCATTATGCAATATTGTTATGTAAGCCTATATAATTATATACTGTAGATGGAAACCCATTAAAGCTACTATGCGCCAAGTAATTACAATTTATTAAATGCGAGATTGGGTCGAGTAATAGACTGATAGATCAACCACATACCAGATACCCTGCAAAACCTCCCCTACTCATTCTTCGTTCTTGTATGCATAATTATTAGCCTATGAATTTTGCTTCCATAGAATCATTTGTCCTGATGCAATGGAAGACTCGATGAGCATATTTACAATAATGAGTAAAGTACGTCTTGAGGCTTTCATGTGGGTACGTCGATTTTGAGTTATTTTAGTGGTTCTATTTTGCAAATTGCTAGTTTTCCATTTTCCGTGGATACTGTTCCCTAGATTGGATCGTTGTCTGCATATGCTCAGAGCTGATATTGCCGCATTTTGAAATCAGTTGCGCAAAAAGAATCTATGTGTGTCAGTATCTGATGCTATAGGCCTAGCCTGTGGGTGTGGGGTGGGTACTGGGTAGATTGTTTTGCCCAGAGACTGACTTCGTATGGCGACTTGGATTTGTACTCTGGGATCTTTTCCATAATACATAGGAACGTAGCCATTAATTACAAGCTTTTAGCTACCATTCAGCAATCAAATGATTCAATCTTACCGCTAAAATAGGAATAGGACCTTGATAATTGAGGCCTTGTGTATACTTTAGTCGTTATAGTTTTTGCTGCATTTACATGCGCTCCCAGGATACACACACACGCGCTACTGGTGCATGTGTGCATGGCGGTCACACCCGGTTTAGTACTAGGTCACCTCTACTTTTTGATTGTTGTCCCAGCTACTCTCTCATTTTTATAGGGTTTTGGAACTGCCATAGGCGAGCTCCCACCCTATTTTATGGCTCGTGCTGCCAGGCTCACTGGTGTTGATCCTGACGATGAAGACTACGAAGAAGCTCTTGCAGACGAAGATGGCGGAAATCCAAAGTCATTAGGCTCTAGAGCCAAAGCAGCTGTGAGAAATTTGATCCAAAGGGCGGGTTTCTTTGGTATCATGCTTTGTGCTTCGGTAAGGAATTTTGAATACTAGGACTTGCGATGTGCATAGCGTGTTCAAACAAAGATTTTCAACATGGAGTTTTGGTTTTTAATCGTAGGAACATTTATGTAGTATCACTGTCCACGAAAATTTTCCTTCATTGACCATTGTTTCAAGATAGCTTGCGGAATCAGTAGGCCTACACCTTGATCGTTATTTCCACAGTAAACCTTGTAGGCCTTGTGTCTACGATTGACTTGTGAGCCTACACTGTACGAAGAGATCTTAGCAAGGTTTAGTACCGTAAAGGTATTTGAGATTTATATCACCGGTTCGGGAAGACGGTTGAAAGTGGGCCTGCTTAGTTTTAAGCTTCCAGGAAATTGAATCATGTACGCTACACATAGAGCATTATCAAAGATTCGTTGATTAAAGCTGTCTTTTCATGCACGATAGACATATAGCATTATCGATGATTCATTGATTAAAGCTTTCCTTTTTCATCTACAGATACCGAATCCACTTTTCGATCTGGCTGGTATTACCTGCGGTCACTTCTTAGTGCCATTTTCAACATTCTTTGGAGCCACTGTGATTGGGAAAGCTATCAACAAAATGCATATTCAAAAGCTCTTTGTGATAGTCACCTTCAGCAAACACCATGTAGAGTCTCTTATTGATATTATCGGACTTATTCCTAAACTTGGACCGTCTATGCAAGCGCCGTTTCGAGAATTTTTAAGGAAACAAAAGGAAAATTTACACCGTCCTGTCGGTCAGCACGTGGAAACGGTAATTTTGCTCTTAATTTCATGATATAATATCATTTTTCAAGCACGAAAATGTCCAGGATGCCTGCATTTTGTACAGAGGCATCCTAATTTGGCAAGCGCCACCTCAAGCCCCAAGATGGCCATATCATGTGTAGAATAGTGTTTTGTACTAATTATTATCATATCTTGATGCCACGATTCATGATGAAGCTACTAACTGCCACAGAAGGTGATGTCACTAAGTCACAAGAAAATTTGCTTCTTTTGAATTTGAAAATTGGCCGTGTGGGTGTCTGTGTCCCTCAATTCTTGAGCGGGGCATACCAAGGGGAACGTATGACATTAATTGATGTGGCAGAGGCCTTAATGAATGAGTTACATAAAAAGTAACACTAATATTGCTGTCGACCCTGGGCTTGCGTTGTGGGAAGCCTCAACCCGTTTCATCGCAGCTACATGGCAAACATCACCGATAATATTTTCCATTCGTCACTTGATAGGCAATATGCTGCACACCAGTAAGTGTAATTATGCCAGTAAAAGACTGCATTACCAGTTACTGTATTAAGTCGATGACTTAACTTCAATCATGTGGTGCTGAGTTTACATTATTTTTCAGTCGCAAAGTTGGTTGCAATGGTTTTTTGAGAAACTGGTTATCGTCATGGTGCTGTATTTTGTGATATCAATCATCAACTCGATGGCGCAGTCGCACTTGGCAAGAGTGCAGAGAAGAAAAAGAGAAGAAAATAACGATTGATTTACAATCGTATATCTTCACATTTGTTTTCCGCAATAGGGACCTTTTAATGTGTTTGCGTCATGCAAAGCCGTGCCCATATTCCAGAATGTATTGAGAGCCTATGGTTGGTATTCTCGGAATATCGATACAGCGTAAGCCTACTGTAGATTCGTTACCTGACTTGATAATCACACGGTTTTAACATATTTCCATGGACTAGAGAAGACAATGCGTGATTCCGTCCTGTTATGTGTGTGTTAACTGTTGAATGGCGACCATGCCATTCAGTTTTCTTAAAACAGCTTGCCTTGCAATACCCTTTATGTATTTCACGGAAGCAGGTTACGCTAGTTTTGCTTCTACAAAACCTCGTGCATTGTTCTTCACATTACAGATTACCCGTACCCCGGGAAACATCTTTCCACCTTTGTAGTATCTGTTGGCCGAGTTTGCGAGTGGTTAACCCCTGCATACATTATCTTCTGGCCGAGGGGAGCGCTGTCGTAACGGATGCCCGCGGTCGAATATGTTCCATGATTTGGGCCTCCGCAAAACCGCGATCTTGAGGAACATGATAGTAAGAAGTGGTGTTGCGCTGGCGGATTAACGAGTGGTGTGCAACCTGGTCTATCCTTGTGTCATGAGTCTCATGCGAGCTCGTGACTCGTGGAAGAAGAGTGTGGTTGCGATCAGAGAGTCGAGACATCGACGGTTACGATAAACAGCGCTGGATCGTTGCTACGGCTTGCATACCGATTGCTAGGAAAATACGAATATCAGTCTCTTGAAATCGGTCAACTCCCAGTTCCGGCGTGGAAAACTGAACGCGGAACGAGGTATAACCACATCCAGTAGGTAGGCAAAGCTTGTAGAACGTCTTGACCGTCAGCCAGAGGCATTTGCCCAGCCCTGCCGAAATTCCCGAGGCCGAAGGCAAAGGACTTGTAGAGTATTTTTAAATCCAAGTTTTAGTTCATCAGCAAAAGCTCTCTTTGTAAATGTGACGTCGTTGTGCTCACCGAACTCAAAAACGGGCGTGAGCAGTTAGCTGAAGTTTAGCAGAGCAGGCATACGTTCTTTCGCTTGGATGCTGTAGCCTAACATTATAACCAGTATATCACTAATTACTGTATAGCCCTAGTCCTGTCTGTCGAAAAGCGACATATGTAATTATTTAGCTCAGTGGTGTCGTGGTCATGTTTCTCTCTCTCTCTCCCTCGTCATATGATTTGGTATCGTGTGCTACATGACCGTTTAAAAGTACCGTGTTACCTGTTGTTCTGCCTTTGTGATCTTTCGGTGGTGTTAGCGTTGGATTGAAGTTGTCGAAAGCTGAGGAAGCAGTTTATTTCTTTCTAACTTGATAGAGAAAACATTTAGTGATCATGTTCGCATTTTTCGGTCGAATTCTTGACTGGTTCAAGGCACTTTTCTGGAAAGAGGAAATGGAATTGACCCTCGTTGGGCTTCAATATTCAGGAAAAACAACATTCGTTAACGTCATCGCTTCAGGACAGTTCAATGAAGACATGATCCCTACGGTAGGATTCAACATGCGGAAAGTATCAAAAGGCAATGTAACAATAAAAATTTGGGATATTGGAGGTCAGCCACGATTTCGAAGCATGTGGGAGAGGTATTGCAGAGGTGTGAACGCAATTGTATTTATGGTGGACTCTGCTGATCACGATAAGATAGATGCAGCCAAGGGAGAACTTCACAATCTTTTAGAAAAGCCACAATTATTAGGAATTCCCGTTCTGGTTCTGGGAAACAAGAAAGACCTTTCAAATGCATATGATGAAAAAGAAATCATTGAAAAAATGAATCTTGCTGCGATTCAGGATAGAGAAGTGTGTTGCTATTCGATATCATGCAAGGAAAAGGAGAACATAGATATTACGCTGCAGTGGTTGACGCAGCATTCAAAATCTGGAAGACATTGATCAATTCTAAACGAACTATTAGTCTATATCCTGACAATGCATCACTCTATTACTATGTAAAGGTCTATGATATAATTTGTGTGTGTTTTATATTATTATGTCAAGATTACGATGAAGGGATAGGCAATGACTATTTTGTGATACTGAACGTGGTTCGATCCTAACTGATAATGATGACATATATACGTTTCGGACTGTGTCTAAAATGTTGAGGATTACAGACTTTTTGGTCTCTAGGTAGATCGTCTGTCATTTAATTTGTTACTTTAACGCTAACCCGTGTCATATCTCATTTTTGCCATTTCGTGGCAATCCATCTCAATAAAGCAAACCGAACATTTCACATTTTTTGTAATTGTTGGCCCAAAAGAACCAGGCAATCATAGTCATTCGCTGGCTCTAGCCACCGGAATCATTTCCCCCTCCATGCGAGTCGCTCATTCAATTGGAAATGTCAGGTTCATTTATTCCTGAAACCCCGACTGTTTCAAATTGATGATGTAACAACGTCTTACCGTCTGGAGGTTGAAATATCTATACAATCTCCGACATTTTAGACCCAGGCCAAACTTGTCACCATGTCGATTACTCAAGGCCAAGGCTTTTTGAATGATATACGCCCTATATTTTACTGGTATAGGTTGTTGTGTTGACTGTATCAGCTACTGCAGCCTTGCTGTGCATTACGGTGTAAATGGTAGTGTTTCACCAATTATCAGATGTCTCTGACCATCGCAACATAGATCTGTACCTGTTGGCGTAATCGTGTATATCTAAAATGTGTGTGCGAAATTTCTGCTTGGGATTAGCATGCATTGTATACATGCTCGATCCTTAATGGTCGAAGTCTGTTTTTCTGCAACATATGCATATTTATTATGCCTTATGCTGGGCTTTTCAACCAAAATGGTTGATCCTCGGATGTCATAGGGACTTGATTTGCATACTATGACATGTGGTTGATATATTTGTGTTGGCTAGAGGAGCCCACCACGATATCTAGTGAAACCGCCACCAGAAGCGATGAAAATGTAAATTGTTTCTTGTTGCCTTCTAATACGGTATTGACTGTGTACTGTAGATAATATGCATTTTTGTGAATAGTTGATCGTATTGCTAGCGGCTGATTTTGTGTGAAGTTTATAAAGCGATGCTGCATTTCCAATGTTAAGTACTGAATGTCTTGAGTCAAGACTCCCCGTGGTAAATGATCACATATTGGACAGATCTAATCAATCTCCTTGCTAGGGAGGGGCAACTCGAATCATTTGTGTTTCCAAATACGAATCGTACAAGTTTTTCGAATCGAATTATCTCTGTTGTTACCCTGTTAAATGTTATGCATAGAATTATTATTGATGCATATATGACGTTGTCATTATTTGCAAAACTGATAAAATAACATGACACGGAGGTGAATAACCTACTGTAGTTCTTAGGTCTTGGTGTCCCATTGATTGTGGGCCACTGTGTAGAAGACTGTTACAGTGGACGGATCCTAAAAATGAGCAAACACTAGATAGCGGTATCCACCATGGATCCCGATTTGAAATTACCTTCGAATCTTTTGTGATTTAAATTGATCCCGAATATTCGATTCGAAATGCCTATTCCTACTCATTGGATGCATTTTTATCACATATCTTCTTGTTGGAGATAAAATTAAAACTTGACACTCAACATAGGCCTGCTATACCGTGTTGTATTTCATGTTTTGTACTACACTACCCTTGGATTTAACTTGAATGTGCAATGTCTTCTTAAATGAGGAATGAAAATGATGTATAGATTATTAACTGTTGCATATGTTTGAGAGATTTGATGTGTCTAATGTTTGGTTATTGAAAATGATCTAGCTTCATATTTTGTTTCTGGGGATGGGTTATGTATCGAGCGTTGATCGGTAGCATCAGCATATTTTCATTTTTTCCCATGCTCTGTCAATCTAGCCTTGGCTCAGATAACCATGGTGTCATTAGCAAATTCAAAAGTCGCAAATTCAAACGAATCGGCCACGGAAAGTAAACGGCAAGCTTCTGATGGCCACTTCTATAATTTTGGTCATGCTCCGTTCGAAGTGATTCAAAAGTTTCAAGAATTTTGCTCTAATTATAAATCCTTGACCGAATCATTACTGGAAATTTTATCGAGGGAGCCTCTGTTGAAAAGAAAATATCATTTCATCATCACGCCGGTCATGTATCAAATGCTCGTTCGACCAACAAATGTCGATTCTGAAAAAATCCTCGACGCCACAATAGAGGTTTTGAAAAAATTCACACGTAGAGGAAGATACGATTCTGTGTCACACGCCATTGAGGAACTCTTATTTTCTCCGCTACAAGACACAGACTTTTCATGTGACAAAGCTACTTGGACATGTGGGAATGTCGGTAACAATTACACAGAACTTTCAAAAGGCGAACAAGCTATGTTGGAAAAAATTGCCGATACTTTGATTTATAAAATTAGTACAACAGCAGCCCCTAAGAAGAGGAAGTATAGAACAAAAAAAGAATCCCATTCAAAGAAACTAAAAAGCAATGAAACTACTCCAGCAGTCTCACATAGTTGTCAATCACCCCAGGTACCCAATATCAGAAACAACGACGGTAAGGTCGCTTCCAGTCACCTTTGCCTTAATTCCTTGCACCACACATCAGGTGATTTGCAGCGAAGCCAGCCACCTGATGTTGAAGTTGCCATACCCATGAAAAATTTTGTGCCAAAAGCAATATCTTCGGTGAAAAAATCTGCGATTCCAGTTTCCAGCTCATCAGACCACTTTAAGTTTTTAGTTAATTGCCTTGGTTTGCAACCTGTTGGAAAGTGATTGTAAGATCTGTATTCCTTAACTGTATCTCTAAGGATGCGATGCTTGCTGCTCCATCGTCTCAGTCTCGTGGGATGATCACTGTCACAGAATTCTCGTCAAACGAACTTTACATTCAATAACCCCTACAAATAGGACTCCGAACTCTTTGTATTAATATGATTATGCGTGCGCTACTAAAATCCGTGGCTACTGGCAATGCCATTGCTTTTATGAAATCAGGCAATCGGGTTGTTGTGAACGTAGGCCTACTGTCAGGTATTTTTGGATGAGCAGAAGTCGTATCCAGAAGCGTTTGAAATGGGTTCGTACCGGTAGGTGTCGCCTGCAAGCTACAAAGAAGTAGAAAAGTTTATGTGCAAGTGCGTCTCTCGGAGCAATTCTGTCTTTTTTGAGAAGTTATTTCGAAAATAGGCCTACACAAAAAATTTTTAAGAAGGGCGAATAATTACGTACAGACGCTTTCAAAGATCAGTAATTGGACATTTCCTGCGGCGGGCACCTGTATGCCCATTGCTAAAACGGTAGCGTGTGAGCGCGTTTGCCGTCAGCCACTCGAAGGACGATACCCCCGGGCCTGCGCTTTTTGAGGGCCCAAATATCCCAAGTGAAGGCTATTTAATCAACTATAGGCTCAGCGCCTGCCTTTCGTGATTGTACGCAAATATGAGCCACCCAAAATTTCTCAGGCCACACGATTTAGATTTTCTCAAGAGTGACTCTGTGCCTTCCACATTTTCGGTTCGTAGAAACAATTTATTGATTGTTTGAAGGAAGGTGGTCAAAATTTTCGTTGAGCGGCTCCACGTAATTGGCGCTTGAAGTCCCTTTCAATTCGTGTCTACAAGGCCTGGCCCTGGATAGGCTATACCTGGCTACGACAGATGGCGTGGATATGTCGTTAATTCAAATTGAGTAATTGACTCCCAGCACTCGTCCTAATCGTATTTGCAAGGACGCAGACTGGCGCCTAACCGACGGTGATGGCGTAAGTTATTTTTGACGATGACGAAAACAGCCTCAATGGGTAGCGTAGTCTTTATTAATAAAACTGGCCTCCCAAGGTTTATATATTTTTCTCCAAACTGCATATGAGTAGTAATGGAATTCACAAGAAATACGGGAGAACAAGCAGCATGTAGACGATCCACTTCGGCCTACCCAATGATAATGTGAATAGAGGGCTATACGGCGGATGTTTGATGATAGTGTGGAGTCGGAGTTAATAGAAATGAAATTGCTTCCATCTCGAGCAATTTTCACCTTCTTCTAGTCTCTGTTCTTGCAGTAACATATTTATATAAATACTCATTCACAGGCAAGTTGCAGATTAAGGCATGAAAAAATGCGTGACTGCCGATCTGAAAATATGTCGGGTATAAGTAAGAGATGGCTATAGAGGCACGCAGATAAACAGCACTTAGAGTCACGCCTTCACGCGAGGCTTTCCGCAATGCATTGTGCAATTTGTAGACGCGATTTCATACTGTAAGTAGGCTATTACCTGTGCTTGTAACAAGACGATCTTAATTAATTGCTTTAAGATCGCCTTGGTTTGTACAGATGATAATGATAAAATCGGGGTACGCATTTTAGATCTCTTGCTTTGCAGGGTGTGCACGACACTGAAAGGTGTTTTGACCGCTTCAATTTCTTCGTCTACTGTGTCATGCTTTCCCCACGGGGGTGTCCCGCTACGGCGTCCCAATTTTATGACACGATCGCACTAAAGTTGTGGTTAAGCTTGTTCAATTCATTTTTATATATCGCGAAACCGTTGCGACCTCAAAATATGATGGTGCGTCGCAAAGTGCAGTTGAAAATCAGAACCATGGATTCTAATAACATTCCATTTTCGTAAATGCATAAAATACCTGTTTTATCGCGGGGTTGTTGGTGGAGAGAGAATATTGTAATGTAGTTGAACTCCGCGCTGATCTGACTCCAAACTGCGTGTTCGAAACACCCCACGATAAACGCCACGTCAGTGACGTACGCTTCTATAGAGCTCTTCGTACAGCGGTCTGTCTATATAAATACTGTTCTTGCACGAGTCTTAGCTGAGACAGAATTGATGCCGAATTGATGATTATATTGAACCAATATTCCAAGTCACTTCAATTACACGTTCTTAGGATGAAACAATATTAGTAATGTCACTAGGCAAGTCGAATGGTGTATTTTCTATGACTACATGTCTACAGCACATGTGTGCTCCGTTGCGGCAGCCAACCAGATACTGAATGTCGGAATAAAAGAATCCCGATTTCGAATTCAAGACGTAGCGCCAAATGTCATCACGTGGTTCGACCACGGGAAAAACAATTCCAAATTATGTCAGCGAATTATCTTCGCATAGCTTGAAATCCTCCTTATAATAATAACAGCGGGAGGTTAGCGGTACTGTTATGATCGGAACAGCAGGAGTGTATTTTGTTACTACTACAGTAAGTCAATTATCGATTCCATGTACTATATGAGCTAGTTAATAGACCGATACCCCGAGAACCCAGTAGAGCGTGAAGTGGAAAACATCTGTCTCGTTCGCAAGCTGCAGTGCGTCTGTGTGCAGCCCAGTGCAGGGGATATGAAGTATTGCACTAGCCCTAACGAAATATCTGGAATAATTGACATATTCGGTGATTGTCGAAGTACTAAAGATTCGACTGAACTAATTTTCGAACTCCGGAATCGTCTACAAGCTGAGAATTAGGACACTGAACTTGGCGACATGCACGGAAATCATATACGCGGATATGCCAATATTCCATCGAATATTGCGTATAGCCCTGACAAAATAGCTGGAATAATTGACATATTCGGGGATTGCTGTAGTATTGTAGATTCGAACGAACTAATATAGTAACTCTGGAACCGTCTACGAGCTTAGAAATAGGATGCTGAAGTTAGCAACATGCACGGAAATCATATACGCTGATATGCCAATATTCAATCGAATGGTCTTGGTCTAACCAGGAATGTCTTGACATCCCTGGGTCTAACACAAATTCCAGCTATTTCGTTAGCGCTATACGCAATATTCGATGGAATATTAGCATATCCGCGCATATGATTTCCGTGCATGTCGCTAACGTAACTTCCTACTTTTCAGCTCGTAGATGATTCCGGAATTCGAATATTAGTTCGGTCGAATCTTCAGTACTTCCACAATTACCGAATATGTCAATTATTCAAGCTATTTCGTTAGGGCTGGCGCAGTACATCATCTCACCTGCACAAACGCGCACTGCAGCTCGCGAACGAGACGCAGATGTTTTCCACTTCACGCTCTACTGGTTTCTCGGGGTATCGGTCAATTATATGTCTTGTTTGGTATAACCCACTAATGGATAATACTCTAAGAGAATTTAGGGCATGTCCGAGTGTCCTAGATACGACAGTTGATGTCGCGTATATACATTCAGAAATGTATATGCGACACACTGTAAAGTTGTCCTATAGTTTACACGACACCATGGAGTGAATGGATTTGCTCCACATCACCATGCAATTATTATTTCCAGTAATGCTTTTCGCGTCTATAACATCCGTAAAGAAGATTCACCACAGATTTAACGTCCACCCTTTGTTTATGGAGAATTATTGTGTGGTGAATCTTCTTTACGATATTTATTGATCTTCCGCCATCGGCTCCACTATATTCTGCGTCTATGACATAAATATATGGTTCCACGGAGAGTGTAATACCTGTATTTCCCCAACATGTTGGCCTTTCTTTCAGCGGAATATCAATACAACAAACCTATAGCGAAGGTCAATTCACTAACCGCAGCGGCTATAGTTCGCGATTATTCCACAACCAAATCCGGCACCAGGCTTTTGCTAAGCCTTGCGAAGTCAAAATACTAACAGACAATAGGCAGTCTAACAGCAAAGGCCTATATATGCCACGCCAATAGTTAGTTATACAGAGCGCAAAACGTTTCTTTAAAATATTGAAAAAGAAACAGGGTAAAATACACTCGATTAGGAAAAGTCAACAATATGTGCAAGTGTTTTGACCTATAGTGAATAAATAGGCCTATATGGTATATTATGCTACAGGCCTATATGCCTTTTCGCGCCATTCCACATTCGTCTTGCGAAGGACAACTTATGAGGGGTGGGATGAAAAAGCTATGAGGTCTTGTGTCACACTCATCTGCAGTAGACCGTATCATCAAGTTGAATTGCCTAATTATTTTCAAGACTAAAATCCACAGTGCTTTGCTCAACCTCCGGCTACTCCCGTTGATTAAAGGCAAGTTAAATCAAGGCGTTTTCACTGGTGGCAATTGTCGCCTATTTGAAATCGTTGCTCTTGCATTAACATATTCATGTAGAGCGAGATCCAAAAGCAGAGTGCAGCAAAAACATGAAAGATAGCATGACTTGATATCTAAAAGATAATATAAGAACTTTGTTATGCCGCAATCCGGTGGGTTTGATACGAATGCACTTACCATATGATCAAACCAACCGGAGAATTGATTTTCAGGAAATTTCGTACAATACACCGTCACACCTACAATTAGGTTGTGGTTTTTATCAAATTACAACAAATCGCAACCGCTTTAAACTGAGGCCTTGATAAAAACCATGGTTTTTTCGGTTTTTAGTGGTTTTTATTAAAAGTCCCTACTTCATAGTGACTCCATAGTGGGGACCAAGTTGTACGCGTAGAGGACGTTCACCTTCTCCCAGATTTGCCGCTTGGAGAATTTAAGGCAACCTAAGGTTACATTGTGGAAAAAAGCTTATTGTACAGTAGGCAATCTTGTAAACCGAAGCCACGTTTTGGTCCAAACCAGTCACAAGTCAGCCTACAGGGTCGCCATCAACACAAGAGGGGTCAAAAAGGAATTTGCTCCTCCGACATTCCTGTGTCACGTGATCAAGAGCTCTTACGACTTGCATGCAGTACAGTAGCCTACAGTTACTGAGTTAACTTAGCGGGCATTATTTCACGATGTTTGTAAATGATTATGATAAATATGTGACGTCACAAACCGTCAATGACATGTGACGTCACATCATGTGAGGATATGACGTCATTGGGCCCCCTCCGAAATCAAAAGTAGTTTGCGGCCTTGTTTTCCTTTGAAGATACTCTATTTAGATATATATTTTAGATATACTTCTAAAACTGAAACTCATTGAAGCATATCAATGGTCATCGACAGGAACAGCTCTGTGGGTTATCAAGATTGCATCTGCTGGGTACCCCCCACCCCCATCCCAATGCATTTTCCACACAAATTTCTGCCTCTCGATACTTCTAACATCACTTCTGGTATCTTCAGGAAGCTGGCGATATAGTATGGTAGGCAAAATGAGAAAAAACCATTAAAAACCGAAAAAACCAGGTGTTTGATAAATATCAAGAGCAAAAAAACGGTTTAAACCATCTGGTTTTAATCAGGGTTGATTAAAACCACAACCCTACCTACAATCATTAAGGATATACGTAATGAAAATGATTGCATTAGAAAAGATCAACGCTCCACGCCATAACCATGGAGATTAGTGAGCGGGTCTGCGGTTTGGCTTCTGGTAATCTTACGCCTACCTGACAATCACGAACGCTTCTGGTTACGTCGTGGACCATGTAGGGCTATATTGCGTAGAGTCAAACTACCATAATGATGAATTAGTATCGGATAAACCCGGCCCGACCTGTAAGATCTCAAGACACAAACCCGACCTAAACACGCATTATGTATATTGCACCATGCCTTCCATTAGTCAGGCCATTAAAAGTTAGCTTGCCGACGAACTTCGTGTCGTTAGACTTAGCCAGTTTTTCCGGTAGACGATAACTCACCGGTAAATTTCGATTTCGACTCAAACACACCCATGGACCCATTACTCGAACCTGGCGGGTGGGTTCCGGGCGGGTTCGTGTATGAGCCCCTTGGCAACTATGGTCCTCAACTTCCACAAGTATTTCCACCACAATCACAACCAGCAGCAGACGCTTCCGAAATGAAGAAAATGTATCTATGGGACTGCGAACCGAGTTTTGCGGGGGCCCCGGTTAAATATTTCATTATTGCTGATATTGTCTCCTCAAACTTGTCACCCAACAAGTTTCTCTCTCTCTCTCTCAGCAAGTTAACAAAGTCTTTCAAATATCCAGCCAGGTTCTCCTCCAAGAAAGTCCAAACCTAAGTAGCATACTCCCACTAACCTATGTAGCCTAGAAATATTGCAATCATTCCCAAAGACTGATAACTGTCGACTATCGTTGCAACGAATCCATCACGGAAAAATACCGTCAAGTAGATCGGTATAACCAAAACGAATATGCCTCCTGATATTACTGCAATATAAAAATATTGGTAAATAGGAAATTCCTCATCAATGTGAAATATATATAAGCCTATGTAGGGCCTACTTGCTCTCTCCTTTGTCATACATTCCCGTAGGAGGTAAGGTCGCGTTAGTAACCATGACGACACGATTCCGAAAAGAGCAACCACCAACGCACACACAAACTGGAAAATACAGTACTAAAGATATAAATGTTCCGAAGTCATGAGATGGGAAGTCTGCAATAGGTTGAGTTTATTCCAGCTGCGGCGGGATCGCGGGTGAGCAATTATTTTCCCCGCGAGGCCGCGCATAAGAAAATATTTTGTGGGAGGCCGAACAACGTCCACTCTGCATTTCATAATTAACTTTAAATTGGCCAATCAGACGGAACGGCAGACGGGATGCTTATATGTCAGCTGCGAATTCTCGGGGAAAGGGAGTGGAGAGTTTGAGGGAAATTGTGGGAGAGTGGTTACGGTTGAGTGATAATTTGCAGCCACTTGTCTGCCACAGCCATCGACACAGTAGCCTGTCTTTTACCACCTGAAGGCCCTAACATTTCGGGATCAGTTCAACATTTTTTAAAGATTGGCCTCACTAGGTGTTAAGTGGAACGCATGTGCCCCGCGAGCCGCATGCCTTCTGTACATTGCACAGTTTGATATGGATGATACGAGCCCTACTTTCCGTGCTGCTGCCCTTCTTGCATAATCGAAATTGAACACCAAGCCTTCAATAGAGCCCTCCTAGTGCGCTATGTCACAGACATCCACACGGTGGAAATATTTAGTGTCGCACTTACCCATATTTGTCTTTCACAGTAAAATGTGTAGTATATCCAGGGATGCCACGCTCCCTGTGTACCCACTACGATTCCCACTAGATCAAGCCTGTAAAGAATCCGTAATGAAGAAACTGCGTTTCCCGTGCTATTCACTAAACTCTGTTATTATTACTTTATCTAGAAGATAATTAGAAATGTAACGATTGTTACTATTGTTCTCCTACCGGTCAGTTGGCCGAGTGGTTTGGACTGCCCGCGTTCTGATCGGGAGGCTCCGGGTTCGATTCCCGACCGAGTCAAATCGAAGACTTTAAAATTGGTATCCGTTCCTTCCCTGCTTGGCAGTCGGTTTCGGGGAAGTGCGGAGAGTCGGGGTTGTATAATAGTGATCCGGGCTATAAAATGGAAGTATTGACATGTATACCGTGAGCATTGACCAGGCGTAAATGACCTTAGTACCTAGTTGAAAACGCCATAAATTCCAAATAAACAAACTAATTGTTCTCTAAGACGAGAAACTGTAGTGACAGCTTGTTTGTGTGTGAAAGAGCCAGCGTATAGACCTTAAGAGTGTTCTTCCGGTTACAGCTGTGACAACCTGGCACCCACGTTTCTATATACAGATAGAAGAATATAGTGGAGTCGATGGCGGACTATCAATAGATATCATAAAGAAGTTTAACCGCAGATATAACCTCCTGCCATGATGTATTACGAGTTCACATTCCTCAGCTTTCGGAGATCCGCTCTTTCATCTGGTGAAGATACTTACTTCAGCGTGCATTCGAAGTATGGTTGAGAGTGGCAATAGAAAATATGAAATATACAGGAGCCGCCAAAGCATAAAATGCCACAAATAAGTGAGAATATGAATAGTGTTTTTTCCACTCCTGGATGGAGAAAATGGCTGTCTGGTTTTTGCATAAATAACAACAAGGCTTGAAAAGTCACCAACAGACCTGAAAAACAGCAGCGTGAATTATGTAATAACAATTAACATCTATATGTGTAAAAATAACTTTGGCTCATATTATAGAACGTTTTGCGCTGATTTGAGCAATATACATCATTCGCCTTGAAGCGACATAATTACGGAAATACCGACTAGCAAAAAATGCATCGGGCGCACGTGGTGACGTCAGGTGGTGCACGCCGAGGCATCCTACGTTAGAGCGTGTAGTGATTCATCTCCTCTCAGCACCCGCCTAGCTCCTACAAACATGACGATGCGATGACTGACTGGTAGGTATAGGCTACTTGTGACATAGTAGAATTAGCGATATATTCACTGCAAGCATTTGGGCAATGGGGTTGCCGTTTGTGGTTAATTCTTTTCAATATTGTAATCGTTACGTTGCTTTCATAGAATTTACGTATTTAGTACCTACTAAATGGGTCCATACGCAACTACATTCGCTGTTCCGTTCGCAACAAGATTTCACGCAAGCCCAAAGTCGAGGAGTTGGATGCCTTTGATATATGCACAGATGATTATTGATGGGAAACCATTCTGGGTAGTATGTAACCGTGAACTGATTGGTAATGTCCCACACACTGCGATAAAGAATGCCAATGATTAGTCGTTAATTTTAAACATATTAGCTGCGTATTCAGTGACGTATCGTACGGTCATGACAACATCAGTACAGGCGCCACTTGCGATGTACGAACGCCGCTAGAAATATCCAATATTTTTTTTATTTTAATGTTTTTTATAATTGGAATTTATGACGTTTATCACCTACTAAGGTCAGTTACGCCAGGTCGATGCTCACGGTATACGTGTCAATACTTGCGGCTTTTATAGCCGGAATCACTATTACAATCACGGCTCTCTCCACTTCCCCGATACCGACTGCCAAGCAGGGAAGAACGGATACTAATTTTAAAGTCTTCGATTTGACTCGGTCGGGAATCGAACTCGCAACCTCCCGGTCAGAAGGCGGACAGTCTAACCCACTCGGCCAACTGAACGGTAGCTTGGCGTTAAATTTGAAGTGATAGTCGTACATGGCATATTGATTGATATTGATTGATATTGATTGATCGGCTCATGCAATAATCAATATCGGTGACAAGCATCGTGGGCTATGTTTATCGCGGTTTCCACGTTTACAACAGCTGTACGGTACATTTGTATGTGCGCTTCGATAAGCTTCGTGAAATCACGGTAAGTCTGGTGATCACAAAGTGGGTAGATCGCACGATTGTCTCACCGCCGCGTCGCACCAATGACGGTAAAAAGGCGTCCGATGTTTCCACCATGGCCTACTTTAGCCTACCTAGAGTAGGCCATGTTTCCACTCTCGATTGCCAGTAAAACGTGTATAAAAAATAAGCCCAGCCTGGTTGTTTGTATTCACAAAATGTATGTGCGATATGCGCATTTGGTGGTCGTATATGATATAGGTGGCGTTGTCGCACGAAGGGCGTACTGCGTAAAATTTCCGCAACATCACGTACTGTAGTTCTATATTGCGTGTGGCCGCTCCAGAGAAGGAAGTGCTGAAAGGAGACAAAGATAGAGGCGCAGACAAGCCAACGTATAGGCTACACATATGCTGATAGACAGGGACTTTTGCATTTTTAAATCCGGCGTTATTTGTGGTCTGGAATTACGCACTAAATATCGACGATTAAAAATATATTTTCAGTTTCGATACTTCATTATTTACTCACTACATTAGTATCAGGGATATCTAGATCTGTCTAGATATCCCTGATTAGTATGATTAAAGTGAAAGAACTAAGAGGGTCACCACTCAGAAATCTCCCCTTTCACGTCGCTTGACCCTTAGTGAACTTTGGCTACGCGATACACGATATATTGGTGTAGCATCGACGGTACAGGAAACAACGATTTGTGGTGCGCAAAAATGTTCAAGCGTGACTCGTTCACGCTAGTAGTTGCAACACGTTAACTTACACTCTCGATTAAACGCCAATCTATGAAATACTGATCTACGAATTCGTGGCGAAGACTTATAGCGTTACACATACGTTATTGCGTTGGTATATTGAGAATTCTAACGTTCACAAGCTTTTTGAGCTCTGCTCCTTCATCACGCGAAGATGTACTACCGTAAGAAACAGTAGCGGCGTAGTTACAACTTTGAAGAGAAACCAGTCAGCCAAGCAAAGGGGGTAGGATACCAGTTTATTAATTGACATACTGTTTGTTGACGAACCGATAGTAATCCTATACTACTTTGAAACGAGGCAGAAAAATCACACCAACATCTTTTACTTCGCGAATTCGTCTCGCTTAAGTATCACAAGCGTTAAATCTCCAACGTTTAGTCAGATCAATCACCCATAAATATCGCAAACGAGGATTTCGTGTTACGCCTCTCACCGATGCATGCAGTCACCAATTTCATCGGCCTACATGGATTTCATCCGACGGAGGAGCATTGTTCGGAAGAGTTTGAAGTCCTTTCTGAATAAACCTCGTCTGAGCGTTCTTTGTCGTAATACTATCCTTTTCTCTAGACTCTAGAGCCTGCATTTCACAATGTACGACCACAACTATACAAAATACAGGCTTCTCAACCACTGATAGATCACGCATATAAGATTCAAAGCGAAAACTACTATACACAGTAGCCTACTTCACATTTAACTGAAAGATTGTTAAAAGTTATCTTTTCTCACCTGTAGCAAGTGCCATTTTGTCGCTTCATTCGTTTATCACATCGCTTTGATTCTTTTCCAGCCTCCATTCAGATCAATATTACAGAAAATATCCTCAGATATAAAATAATAACTGCTAAGTTGTAACGATTATCGTTATTCCTATGTCAGTCTCACTGCCCTAATAGTTAAGCGTAAGCAACGGCAAACTTGTGATGCGACGAAAATTAGCCTATAATACGTCAACGGCGACGGATGAAACTATTCTAAGCAGCGGATAAATTTAGCAAAAATTGCCGCCGGCCAATTGGAATTTTCCTCGATAAGTTCAGTCTATTGCGTCCTATGGCATCATTGATCCGCATTTCTATACTTTGAGGCCTTATTCACCCCTGCACTTCCCTATATCAATACATTTCTCACGCTTCACCCTGTAATGTCTTTTCCCTGGCATTAGTGCTAATACATAAAGATACGGGATTCATGCTCCTGTGGGGCGTCTGCCTCAGCGATATCTATAGACACTGTCTAGAAATCCCTGGTCTGCCTACACGAATGAATCGGGGCGATGTTCCTTTAAAATTAGCTCATATAGGCTACTAACAGTAAGTATTCAGGCTTGTATGTGTCTCTTGCTGCTGCCACTTACGTCACCGTTCATCAAATTACTATATACTACTAAGAAACTTATCGCATGCCGTGCGTGACATTGGTCAATTTCTTACGTAATGTAAATCATAAGCGAAAAATGTATGACAAGATAGAAAAAAATGGCTTGCTCGCGTCGCCTCTGCGTCTACGATACATATGCCACTGTATATTCATATTCTCATGGTCTTAGTTTGCGTCTATTGTCCGCAACCTGAATTTGCTTTTCCTCTCAAACAACGGCATGTACCTGCCACAGCTTGAGGCGAGTAAAGTTGCCATCCATCAATCCGAGTTTAACTGAACTGCAGCTTCAGATGAGGCTGGGGCTCTCAATCTCTAGAAACACTCGCTCGGGCTATTTATTAGAGGAACTAACTTCTGGCTGACGAATTAATCACTACACCAAGACGATAGTGTCAGTCAGTCAGATCTCACATTTCAGTTAAATTTAACTGAGCGTGAAATGTGCACTGAAATTAAGATGTATTGGTGATCTGGCCTCTATAGGTGATAGATACGTGTAACGTTCGTATAAAGAGGTCGGGCTTCGAGGCGAGAGACATGGAGAATGCAATAGCTGTCAAGAACGGATCCATTGCGGTACTATGCCAACAATCTAATGTTGTTGTTTTTGAATTTATAGCGTTTTTCCTCTACTAAGGTCATGTACACCAGCAGGTCAATGCTTACGGTACACACGTCAATACTTCCGGATTATAGCCCGATCTCTATCACGACTGCACAACTCTTCACACTCCGCTCCCGATCTTAAGCGTAACGATGATTGTCGTTCCAGGCTTCAGCTTTTTAATGCTGCTTGCAATTTCCCATTTGTCAGTGGGCTGTCGGGTAAGTCATGAGGAAACATGTCATAGAAGATCTTTATTTACATTAGTAGTCGGTGCGATAACTACTGATAACAAGCGCCATTAATATCAAAACGTTTCCTAAAAATCATTTTAGCGAAACAATTGTTTTGCGTCTTCGCCGTGTTCGCCGTGTGATGGGCTCCACTTTGCAACCTAAGGTTAAGTTTGATTGTTATTATATTTCATTGAGAATGGCATACTGTACATCCACACAACGTTATTGCTGCGTTCACGCTTGACCAGATGCGCAGTAATCGCCAAAATGCACCGATGCCCGCAAAGCGGCTAACCGAGCCCCCCCTCTAAAACGCAGTCGGATTAAAGTTCAAAATCCATATCTTGCATCTACTTTGCACACTTTCCTTTAAGCTAACCCTTTCACCGCCAGTTCTCGGCCCGTTAATTCAACGTTTCAGTGCACTCTGATGTGCCATGAATGGCGCTTACGCAAAAATTAATTCATTGTAAGTATATACATGACTACATAAGTAAGCCTCCTGCCAATTACTGTACGCTGTGTAGGCCTACAGAGATTGATCAGCCCGGAGTACATTTAAAGCCATTATCGTGCACTGTGCTTCCACATGTCGGAGCTTAGCACGGTTCAAGACTCACGAAAACATTTGTCGCTTTTCCATTAAAGTACTGTAGGTCTTCAGGATTTCAACAGCTGCATTATTTCATCGCTGCGCTGCTCTTGCTACCTGGCTGTTACAACGCGCTTACTCTTTTGCCGAGTATCGACTGACTTAACCAGCTCAATACGTATTCATCGCCCTCCCTTATTTACCTAGCCAGAGAATAGTCCACAAGGGGTGTTCACCACATTGTAGAGATGAGAGTCCCTTATAACCCTTTCTCTCCTCACCATAGACCACAATAGTGACAGATGGAGATCCCAGTCATGCGTAGATCATGCTATAGGAGATCATGCTGCACTCGTGCATGTATGATGATGAGACTCATTACTCTCTCGAGTACTTCGATGTAGGCTGTGCGGTGCCTTGTGTTTTAGGCTTAGTTAATACATCATCTCTCTGCAACTCGTCTGTGTTGAAGCTCTATCATCCAGAAGTTATAGAATCACTATTGAGGCGCTACCTACTGCGTTATCAGGCGACCGTGGAAGATACCGAAGTTAAGTATTCGGCACACTCCGCGGCAGGACGGCAATATAGGGAATTCCTACGGACCCTAAGTCCCTACAACATGCTGATGTCAATGTGGTAATTCTGTCGGTAATCATTTCTTCGTATATTACATTATTGCTTTAGTTGGTTAGAGCCACCTTGCTTCTATATTGCGCAATAGATTTGTATCCTGCTTTACGACAGTCAATCTGTCAATACGGACGGGGTCAGCTAAGCGTCTGGTTAACCTTGGAATCATGCAAAGTTAAGTTATGATGAGCCATGACGCCATACATATTAAAAACACTAATTGATGAATGATCCGATATTTATCGGCGATCAGCGGCGATATCGATCTGTTTGTGAGGTCAGATATCGACCCGATATATTTGTCGGGCTCTACCAAAAAGACCCTGAACAGTCGACATACCAGACGTAGCGATATTAGCTTTCTAACTCTTGGAAAATAATAGGGCATATTTCTTGAAGATACTCTATAGCCCCTATAGCCTCTGATGCGCATCAGCAGCTATATTTCTCCCTGTCGACGGTTCACTAAGGCGGATCCATGATTCCAGGCTGCCGCTTAGTTGGCCGAGAGATTTGGCTACTCGCCTTCTGCTGATCGTGAGACTTCGGGTTTGATTCTCGACCGAGTTAAAGCCAAATATTTGAAAATCGGTAGGCCTATCCGTTCCCTATCCGTTTCGCATTCATTACCGGGGGAGTGCGCAGGGTTGTGGTTGTGATAGTGATCCGGGCTATCAACCAGACGTATTGAGCACACCCGCACTAATCATTGACCAAGTGTATCAGGCGTACCAGACGATCTTAGTAGTTGAAAACGCCATAAATCCGAAGCAATAACAACAACAAACTTATAAAGAACAACCCATTCCAGCCTTGATTCTTCTGCACGCAAATAAACGAAGCGGCTGCATGAGCTGACTGACCACGTCTTTTGCCTATCAAAGTGGCTTCTATCACTCCATAATATTCCACAAACATATTGAAATGCTTAAAATCGATGTCTATTTCGGTTTATTCAACGAATGAATATGAACTCGTGTTTTCTCACACAAGTAGCCTTTCACGTTATGATATCGTAGCCGGGATTCCATCCCCACGTGAAGGGAAAGGGATGGTAAGTAGGTGGATGGTATGTCGGAGTCGTAGTGGGATGGATAATCTTGCGGTATCCTCTGCATTCACAACCGCATGGTCTCTGCAATAAAATGAAAAGTGAATTGTGATTGAGTTTATCAATATATTTGTATACCGGCCTAAAGTCAGCAAAGAAGTAGAAATGACATTTTAGTGTCCAAAAAGCTATGGTTTCGAGAGTTGAACGATTCGATATTCTAGAGATTGTGATGGACGTATTCTATTCATGCGACCAAAAGAAAACCCACGTTTCAGCATGATCTTATGACTAACGCTGGCCACACACGCTGTATGCTGGTTGTATCAATAATAATAGGCCTGCGTAATCTGTCTTGCGTGTGGAGGAACGTGTGTTTGCGCTTGTGTGTGTGTGGGGAGGGGAGTAGGCCTATATAGAGTAAGTGCAACACAGAAAACTGGTCCCTGGTTAGTTGCCCGCATGATGAATGTTAGATCGGGCATGGCCTGCCCTATACTCGATGAAAGCATAGTTCGAATTTAATGCTGCACTGCCACGTCTTTGTGGAAGACATTGACTGATTTGTCAGCCTGGCTAAAATGAGGCGAAATTTGAGACAACATCAATGGTAAGACGATATTCATGACTTTTCGAAAGTCGTTACAGGCCGTCTGTCAGGTGTGAAGGCCGATTACACTATTAACGTGAAAAATCAGTATCGGTTCAACGCATAACGTATATCATCGGTACCAATGTAGCTTATATGGGACTATATAGGAAAAGTGTTATGTAACAAACATGATAGAAAATCCGCTGCAGATAACCAGAAGCTAAGAAAGTCGACTTACCCTCCAATACAAAGTGATCAAGATGTAAGTCGTCTTTTTAGTACGTTTGTGGTAAATGCAGATCCATCTTTTCAGCTTCAACCAGCAGACTTTCGTAATGCAGTTGCACTTATATTTCCTCGGTTTAGCGCAGGGTGCATTTTCCTTCCTGCACCACAGCGACACGTGTTTTAAGTGGAAAAGATAAACGGATGTCGTTAAAGTTAAAGTTGTTGTGACCAAGGCACAAGTCAAAGTCAGAGTTATTGCAAAAGAACACGCCACTCCACCTCTACACCCCCCCTGAAACATCCCAGACCGGCTTCAATCTGTCCCGTCTAGCGTGGACGCTTATCAATCGACTGAGAATAGGGGTGAGATGCTTCAGCTTGCGCCCAGTGCGGCATGCGAGTGTAGTGGACAGGAGCAAACCGAAGAACATGTCATCTATTCCTGTATGTAACAGGCCACCCAATGGAACAAGTGGCCACTGCCGAGACTTTAATAACCAAACAGAGCGCTCATAAAACGCGTTGACGGTTGCATGTGGGTAAGATGTGTTTTATCACAGCTGTCAGTATGCAGCGGGATTATTGCTAATCAAAATGGTTGAAGAACGCTGTACCTAAAACCATATCAATTCAGGGCACAGCAACTATGGGCCTATTGGGTATAATTAAATTCGATGAATGGGTTGATGGTTGCCACCAGAGAGTCTGTGTGTGCATGTGGTTATAATGGCGACTGCAATTTTAGACACAGCGTCCAATGATTAAATTATTGCAATTTTATCTCGATTCGTACTAATCGCTACTACAGAGTTCAATCATAACATGCGTCGATTCTTACGCGCATCGAGTTCCTCGAACCCAAATTGGTCTTGCCAGCTCTAATGGTATTCCGCAAAGATATCCCACGGAGATGTAACGCCAGCAATATCTCGTATCGCATTTCGCTGGGCACATCGGTTTCGTACTCGCACTGAAAGCAAACACGTATCAGCAAACATTATCTTAACATCTATTAGACACCATTCTGGGTTAACCAACCAACCTGTAACCTATATAGTTCTCGCAATAGAGGATTTTTGGCTTTGGAATTCCAGGAAAGCCTCGAACATTGCCAGCTAGCGCGCTCCCTCCTTCTGCCGCACCACTCGGTGGTTGAGAACCGCCGCCAGCATCTGCCGGTACGCCTTCTTCTTGCGACGGGTCAGCACTAGTATATTGTTGTAGCCGTTTTTCGTCAGGGCCTTCTCCGTTACAGAACTGCAGCAATGCCAACGAGAGCGTTACGAAACACACGACCGCCTTCATGGTGGCGCTTCTGTTTCAGTGTAAAATTTATCTATCATCGCTCTGCTTTTATAGATCCAAGGTCAAGTATATATAACGAAAAAAAGGATGAGTACTTAAAATGATGGCCAGGTAATGGCAACAACATATCATCATATTTGGAGTAATTTCAAGTCGTTCTTGACTCAGAACAACTATAGTAAGGAATTGGGCTGTTATTGCAGCTTTCATACACGCAAAATTTTCCACATCCCCAGGGAATTTCGATTGATTTTTGAGCCATTACTGATTGCAATGTAAAGCGTGCACCGTCATTCGACGGGATTGTGCAGATCCCGTAGATGAAGTGTTTCATTCCATATAGTTTCACTGGCAAATGCAGGAGCCGTACTACAATATTATCAAACCCACTTAAGTTCAAATACTACGGACTTGCTTGGTTCCAAATGTATGCATGTTGGATATAACTTGTAAAGCGCCACACGGTGCAAGCCGACGAATGGTTTTGCGTTGGCATACACCATGCACCACTTTCAGATATGAAGTCTCGGTCTATTATAGATAACTAATCCTTGAATAGATGCGCAACTCTCGAAAGTCACGTGATTTCACGCTTGGACGATGGCGGTTAAATCCGATCTCGCAGAGCTGCGTTCCGTTGGTGCCGTAGGTTAGGCATTACTTTTGACTTGTTGTTTGGGGAAAATTTGCGCCAAAGCACCAGGGATATTTACCAGCGTTTACATTAGATGGTAAAATAAGCTCTAAAATTCAACAGCATGTCGTTAGGTACCGGTAAGTCTTTACCTTGCCGTGGTGGCCTGCTGGGCGGCGTGCCCCACCGGCATAGGGCAATACCATTAACTGTCGTATCGTAACTAGGTTAATGTCATTACTTGTATACTTTAGGTTGGATTATCAAGTGAGATTTGTGTGCATTCAATATATTATGGTAACATGACGGAACTGCAAGAACTTAGTTGGGAAACTGTCTTGACTGACGAAGTACTTCATGAACTTGTGTATGTTGACATGGAAGATGGAGCTGAGGATGTCACCTGTAGTATTGCCTCGCTTGGACAAGCAACCTGTATTAAAGTGCCAAAAATAGCACCCTCTCCGTACCAGACTTACAGAATTAGGACAGGAGAAAATTGGGAGAGTTGTTCACTAATATGCAAAGAAACCAGACTTATCAAGCTTGATTAAGACCTACCCAACCGAAGCTCTTCAACCCTTAAAGTATTTCAACGATGATGTATCCGTCAGAAGAGCGCCTAAATTGCTAGTGGATATACTTAAGAAAATGCCATCAATCTTGACAGCTAGCGAGGAAAAGTCAGTATAGGGGATGAAAATACAAGAACGAAGCACTGGAATACATAGCAGGATACACACTAACAAAAGCATTGGCAAGATTTCCTGAAACCATTGTTAAACTGTTGTGCAGCAACACTCCCAAAAGCTTCCATATATCTTTGATGGAATTCAAAGCAGGAGCACTTATGTAGGCCCACCCAACAGAAGACTGAGAAGAGTACATGTACTTTGTACGTAATGTGTATCTGAAATTCTGCAGAGGCTAATCGTCTATCTACAAAAATTCATTTTGATAACGCAGTGCAGGCAATAGTCAATAATGGCCAATATTTTGAGTCATTCGTACGCATGTTAAGTGACATTTCAATTGAGCAAGCCTCTGAGTTTGACTTTGGGCGGCTGACCACATGCATCAATACCCTGACGATTTGCACGCTTTCTCATTGCTTTGCGAAGAGGCTTTTCCGGAAATTGCATCAGCAAGTTACATGTGGTGCGGTGCCCCTTCGCAGCCAGTTAGCGAAATGATATCAGCTACTGGTACATCTTTCTTCAAAGTGTTTTTTTCCTTACATGTGAATGTTTTTTATTCCCCAAATGCTGGGTAAAAAGAAGACAAGAATAAAAATTGAATAAAATTTAAACCATTGCATTCCTTACATAGGGATCTTGATGCAGTTTTATGACTTGACAATGAAGCATATGCGTTTCTAGGAGTGGTAGGAGGAGGCGATTCTCTTATCAAGAGGTGGCTTTCTCTTTGATGGACCACCAGATACTATTATCTTTCGAGGCAAATTTTCTGAAGGAACTGCCCGAAACGCAAGCGACTATAGTTTTTCTGAGAGTAGCAATGTCCTCTTTCTTGAAATGTATATTTCACACGTCCCAGCACTGGAGTAGAACACTAGGTTAATATTTTTCATTACCAGGTGGGTAAATGCTAATTTAAATTCGGGAACCTTCTAATGTTTTAATGTAATTTATGATACTGTATATATATATATATACTCAGTACTTACATCTCCTTTATTTTGTCTCCCTTACTAACTGTAGGATCCCCGAGGGACAGGATAAACCTGGTGAGAAGATCTCTTTGCCATAGATAAATAATCCTTTACAGCCTAACTTACCGCGGTAACCAAAGGTGAAATGCGAGTACGCGATTGTTTTAACCGCCATCGTTCAAGCGTGAAACCACGTGACTTTCGCGAGTTGCGTATCTATTCGCAGTTTAGTTATCTATAGGTCTATAGCCAACGTATTTCTTTTGCTTGAATTTCACGCAACTGTGTTCGAATTCCGCATGTCCTTCATCGGGCAGATACCAAACCCGGACATACGAAACAGTTACGGCAAGAATGGCATTCAGGTCAGCCAAATACCCGTACTGATCAACATCCACTGACACCGCTCATTTGGTTGAGTGTGATTTGACAGTTCGCCTTCTGTCCGAGAGGCACCGGGGTTCGATTCCGGACAGATTCAAACCAAATACATTAATATTGTTATCCATTGCTGCTTTGCTTGGCGGTCAGTATCGTGGAGTGCGGAGGCCGGATGGTCTTGGTTGTGATAATGATCGGGGCTATCAACCGGAGGTATCAACACGAGTACTATATAAGCGCTGACACGGCGAGTATGACATTAGTAGTCGAAAACGTCATTAATTCAAAATCAACAACAACCGCAAACCGCGGTTGGGACACCGAGTACGATGTCAAGTTATTGAACACTCAACGCGCAGCTATAGGCTAATAGGCTGTAACATAGCAATCCTTAAAAATCATGCGCACAGGCCTCGTGTTAAATTTTATCAGGTGGTAAATATAGGTTTACAGATCAAACTTTTAAAAAAAATTTCAATTTCAAATGAAATGTATGATCTGGAATCATAGTGACTACTGTATATTGCAATGCAAGGGATCGGCATTCCTGTAGGAACTAGAGCGTAGACAACAATAAATCAGTTCTCGCGCGGTGTCCACGACTCGGCCATCGGCCATCGCCACCTCACGAGGTTCAGTCTGCATCGGCCTTGTAGCAATGGAAAGGAGGGCAGGAGAAAAAAGAGGTTATCCTATTCAAATGAAAACATTTTTACGAAATAATTTCGCAAAACATTTAACGCCGTGACAGTCTGTGCCTTGTTTGGCGAAATTCCTATCTAATTGGGATGATCCGTTAAGATGTTTTGAGCGAAATTAGTATCGACAAGCGATCAACATCAGACAACATAAAACTTTTCAAGCCTGCGGGGAAACAACTACTGACTTTAGAAGTTCAAAAATATCCCTCTTCAATTAGGAATTTGACATATCACGATTTCGGACAGCATTGCGTCGACACAGGCGTCCATCACACGTTTTTCTAAACTACATACATTTCTATTAATACGAAGAAGACAACGGGCCTCAGGCCATGGCGCACACAAAAATATGCATTAGTCTTGGCAGTCTATATTCCTCATCTCTCCTAGTCAATTTCGTTACTGGCAGGCGTTGGCTAGAAGGAGATTGCAAAATGCATGGCCGGCCGCCACGTCACAACTCGTCCAACTTTTGCTGCGTTATGCCTGTGGTTGAAAATTTCATTTTTTAACAGTAACCCTGCATCGGCTGTCTGCGCAGAGCTTACGCGAACATTATCAACATGGAGAGTGAACAAGGCCATGATGGGCTGAGCCGTGTTCCACCAGTAGACCTACGCCATACACCTTTCTGAATCGTAGAAGGGATATAGCACTGGTCAGTCTTCACATCTTATCATTAGCGTGCTAGTTGATGTGATGATCCGAACACAAGCGGCCACAACACGACACTGCTAGCCTATCTGACGGACTGATCTGTGTTGCACCACTCACCTAAGGTCCGTACATCACCCTCCGTTAGAATCATAGAAGGAATGCAGTGCTGGTTTTCAATTTTCCCGTCTGAAGTTTGGCGTGGTTGATGTGATGATTCGAACAGGAGCAGCCGCCCGCCCCATTATACTGTAAGCCTAAGATGATAGCTCGCCGCCAGAGGGCCTGACCTTTTTTCTCTCATTATCCGGTTTCAATGATCGTTATTTGTAAAATATCCGGGATTTGAGCGGTGGGTTTAGCTATGCGCCTTACATTGATATTTCTTTTGATAGAATCGGCTTATTCATAGCAAGAAACAGCCAATAAACATGTATACAAGTGTGTTGATATGACACTGCGAATTGCATATAGCCTGTAGTGTACATCTCAATGGCGTCGAGCACGTAGACCTAATGTTATCAACGTGAAGGATATCACGCATATAAGATAATGCGCTAATAACCGTTCAGTTGGCCGAGTGGTTTAGACTGTCCCGTCTTCTGATCGATTCATGGCCGAGTCAAATCGAAAAATGTAAAATTGGTATCCTTCCTTCTCAGCTTGGCAGCCGGTAACGGGGAAGTGCGGCGAGCCGTGATTGTAATAGTGACCCAGGCTATAAGCCGGAAGTATTGACACGTATACACTGAGCCTCGATCTGGCGTAAATGACCTTAGTAGGTGAAAACGCCATAAATTTAAAAAAAAAAATTATAAACAAAATGAGCCAATAATTATACAATTTAACATGGTAACCCACCTATTCAGGCTTGAGTATACCTGCTTTGAATTACATGAAATTAGTGTGACGAGTTGACTATCTGTCTAGATATCCCTGAGTTGTGATAGTAAATGTAAAATGCCGTTACTGCTGTTCCAATGTTTCACATCTTGTAATAGTGCATAATATCTAAGACTTGGGCTGTAAAAGTCCTGAATCTGCGAACAACATGTTGTTCTCTGCAGAGAGATGTATTTCGCCGATTACATCATTGTTTATTAATATTTCTCATTCGACAGTGTTTCATGCACGGAGTCAAAATGTGAGGGATGCATATGGGGCCCTATATGACCACGATAGCAATCTATAGCATGTTGCGTGTTGCCATAATATAAGTAAAGCGTAGGTCTGTTGATTAATAGTTAATATACAATGTCAGACACTGACTTGTAATTATTTGCGTATTGCAACCACCTTAATCGATATAAAGTAAGTATAAGCACATAAGCAATTTGTCCTTTTGAAGCTGTGCTGACAGCACTTTTTGAGATCCCAATCTTTCGCCAAATAGTGCGCCACCGCAGGTTATCTTGCTGCATCTCGTGCTTAGTATAGGATGGAACGAAATACTAAACTGAAGATGGTGAAAACGGAATAACAATTCGAGACAACATCTACAGCGGTATTCGCACCATATCGACTAAATCAGTAAAGGCGACAAGTGGAGGTCAGAGTGAGAATAGAAGAACACGCCACACCACCTCTACTTCCCCACCTCTAGAAGCGTCCCCGACCGGCTTCAACCTGCCTCGTCTAGCGTGAACGTGTCGCAACCGACTCAGAACATGGGTGGGATGCTTGGAGTTGTCTCTCCGCAAATCAGGTCTCGCGCCCAGTGCGGCATGCGCGTGCGGTGCCGAGTAGCAAACCGCAGACCACGTCATCTACCCCTGTACTATATACAAACCACCCAAGGAGTGACTGGTCTGAAGAACCTAGATGAAGCCACGAAACAGTGGCTGCTCTTTGGCTGCTCTGGCGACAAAGAAAAGCAAAGAAAGCCAAACGAAAGAAGATGAAGTAAAGGCAATATATTTATAAAGCGTATAAATTTAGGGTATATGAGATAGCGAGGGATGGTAAAACAATGAAATACGTGCAGGCGTACAGCCCTGTAGTGCGAGTCATGAGCTACCGAAAACTGCAAAAAGCTAACTAAAATATACAGTGCCACGAGACTTACAGTTAAGGTGAGTATGACATGATAACCTGTGACGGAGATGAACTTGGGACGAAATTCATCCGCCGGGAAACAATATCTGACCCAAATTTTACCGAGTTCAACCTGAGTATTTGAGGCGAGATGAGTCCGATACACACAAGATTTGAGCTACAGTATATTTCAACTCTCATATCTTTATTACCCAACAATTTTATATGCAGCGTGAATAATTGGGATGCGTCAGCATAAACATCGTCAAAATCTTGTTTGATATCACGTAGGCTACATTCATCGAATTAAAAAAATATCAAACTGAAAAGTGATTTTACTGTTACCAGTCTCATAGTAACACTTTCGAAAACATATCATCCACGGTTAGGTCTACGATTGTTGATCCTTGGCGGTATTCTTTGGAAGGTGATCTTCCGACGGCCGTAACAGTCACATCCACTTGCCCTCTGAAAGAAAATACTTTATATTTGCATCAGTCGTTATGAACCGCTTGTTGGTGTTGCAGACAAATCGGTACATAAAGTAATGATATTGCTGAATTAAAATCAAGAATTTACGCGTAGCATACTACTGTACGTGCGTGAACCGTTCAGTTGGCCAGATGGTTTAACTGACTGCCTTCTTATCTGATGGTTTCTGGTTCGATTCACTGCCGAGTTAAACCAAAGACTTCATAAAACTGGTATTCGTTTTTCTTTGCTGGGCAGTCAATATAGTAAGGTTGTGGTTCTGATAGTGATCCGAGTTATAAACCGGAAGTATGGACACGGGTACCGTCATGGATAGATGTCTAGATATCCCTGGGTACCGTAAACGTTCTGCCGTACATCATCATAGTAGTTGAAAACGCCATAAATTGGAAAAACCAATAACAACAACAATCATGGTTCATGTGATTCTCTAATCAGCATTTCTTGTAATGATTATATATTATTGCAACATATTATTGGCCTTGTTGGAAATCGAACCACATGCCTCAGGCACAAGTTCATAAACCGTATAGTCACCGTCCGGGATCACAGTCTATGTCAAGATGCCCTTCAACATAACGACCACAATACTGCACAACTGCAATTGAGATACTCTGGCTACTGAAAAACAATTCAAGTATCTTACGCGCCAATTTAGTTTAACAACGTAGAATTGGCCGTCCAGCACCACAATTCGTCTTAATCCAAACCAGGTAAAGATTGTCTTGCACCTGCAGTTGGCTTTCCTCGGTGCCTTGGTACACGGAGAGTTTTCTTTCCTGTTGATAACGTAAATGTAAGGCTAAAAGGTATGAATAAGTCGTGTATAGTGTTACTTTTATTGTCTAAATATAATAGAGTATATTCTATAGCAAACAAATTTCTCATGCCGCCGGTGCATACGGAGTCCATGTCCTACATATGTTAAAATTTAACAGTTAAATGATCGAAGGAGGGTACTTCGTACATTCGTAATGCCGCTAAGCCATTTCAGTTATATGTATTTAGGTAATGAGAACACACTCGCAGAAATATTGTACAACAGTAGAAACAACCACTGAGCGCAATAAAACAAAGACGGACGGTCTTCCTGTCTTCTAAACGGCGGGGTCCGGGTTCGATTCCCGACCGAGTCAAATCGAATATGGTGTCCGTTCCTTCCTACTTGGCAGTCGGTTTCGGGGAAGTGAGGAGAGCCGTGCTTGTAATAGTGATCCGGGCTATAAACTGGAAGTATTGACACGTATACCGTGAGCATTGACCTGGCGTAAATGACCTTAGTAGTTAAAAACGCCATATAAATAAACAAACAAACAAACAGAGGGTTAGGCGTAATCATAATCATCAGATTAATTACCACGCCACGTTCCAATTGCAGAGAGGTGATTTGTCGGGAGAATAGACTATACCCTGAAATCTCATCTACAGCGACCAAGACTTGTTCCCAATGTGATGCGTCAAAACAAGCTGACAAACAGGTTTCACTAGAACTTAGTCAATTCTTTATAACGAGGTCACTTTCTCCCCTTTATTTCCTTTCCCTTCGTCATTACGATGGTACTGTTCCCTAAATCACACGGGCTGCATGTATCGTAGCGGGCCAATTATGTAGACCTAAATACGTAAAGCATGCTTTATGCACGCAGGGCATCATATTTACTACGGGTAATATGACGGGCATATGATAATCGCGACTGGGGGAAAGATTTCTTGAAGATTCAACTTTGGAATACGAATTTTAATTGGGAAGAAACTGTCACGCTGTCGTCTGTCACTACTGTTGTATAGCTTACGTACTGGCAACGTTTTCCTCTGAGCAAAATAGATTTGTGCATGGATAAACGCAATCCGTAGTAGAGTCCTGTTTTATGCAACTTCCAACAATATTTCCATTCACACTTTTTGCTGAAAGCTGCCGGACACTTTGGAATCTTCGGAGGACTAAACATAGGTCACGTTAGCCACAATAAATGGCGTTGCAAAATTTATCAATACAAATAATTTACCCAGTGTATAACGGACACTGATATGAAGGTGGTATTACAGGAGGTCCTCCTAGCAGGTTTCTTTGCGCTCCTACCGGTCCACCAGGTCCACCGTGTGCAGCAGCTTCTCCCGTCGGCGTCTCCTCAGTCACTGTATTAAGATTTTGTATTGCTGGGATCTCATCGAGCTGACAGTGGCAAAGTTGCAACACCCCGAAAAACAATAACGACGAAGTTGTCAACTTCATGGTGCGTTTTCAATACATTGCATGTACCGTATCACCGTCTTGCATTTATAGAATACGCGACTACGTGTTGGGAGAAAACGACGAAAAATGGAACAAAGGTGCTATTTATGATCGCGAGTTCATAATAATTCTTTCAAGTTAGCCCGCACCCTATTAAGATCATATTTTGATAGCAAATGTAAGATCACGACACGATTAAACAAGAAATTGTGTCGAGTTTTCGCCAATGGCGTTTATAGCAAGATATCGAATGTGCGTACAATTACATTACAGAATGGATTGAAAGAGGTATAGGCAAATGTGACTTTATGCCTCATATTTGTGGCGATATGCCCTATATGCGGTATGCGGTATGCCCTTTCCTTGCAGTCAGCATGAATGGAGTGCGAAGGTCTGTAGTAGCGACATTGAACCAGTCTTTACAAAATCCGAAACTATATTGATATTGCATATATAAGCAATGAACTGGCGTAGGCTACACGATCTAAGAATCGGTTGAGAACGCCATAACTTCGTAACAACAAAATGTCTAGCAAGCTATCAAGTGGTACAGCTATAAGCCTAATGATGCAATTTTAATGTTGTTGATATGAAGCAGATTCGGGGCTCAATCCTCGAACATGACCTATATTGATGCGTTATCCCATCGCAACCAGCCAACTCGGATGTACTGTTGGCATACTTGAGTCTCATGACACGCACAAGGCTGCGCACACAATACTGCAACAGGACACATGCCTTGCTCCACTATGCGTGGGGGCTACATGCGATGTCATCCATGCCTGTCTGGAACTTCATGCAGAAAGTAATGGTGAAGCCTGTCGCTTACACCACACAGTATCTTTATATAGCCGTATGCCCATAACATCGACCTTGTGCATTAGACTGATGAAACACATAGGCCTATAGTAAATCAAAACATTGTTTATTGAATCAAATCAAGTGCGGAACAAGAAGAATGTAGAGATAGAAGAACGCCAGCATATTCTTTCACAAGTGTTCTCAGCCTAATCCGACGCCAAGTCCATCATCTCGCTTTTACGCCTCCACGCATTGGCATCCGCAAGGGTACTGTAAAGGAAGACATGCATGCTTTTAACAGGAGTGCCAACAACAGGAAGGGTATGCATGAAAACGTAGAGACGCCAACGAGAAAGAGGACGTAGGTGAAAACCGCAGCGAAGTTTAATGCGGCCAAATCCACTATGGAACCTGGAAGCCGCCCTCCCGGTGATTTTATATGAGCAATCGATGGGTTTAGGTGGGTGTTAGCAGCTGGTTATCTGGCGAATAGAGACGAAGGTCGCGTATTAGCCTAAACCTCTATTGTAACATCTTTAGCAGTTTGGTTCTCGTCATCAATATGGACAGCTTTCATTTCTTTGGTGCAATATTTATCCATGCAGTATCGGCGTGCACACCATTTCCCATCTTTTCTCAAAAAGCATGTGTTCTTGTCGTCACATATTTCATTTGAGCAATGATTGACATTCCTGAAGAGCGAAAGCAGTAATTATTAGCAAAGCTGGTAGTCACCGAAATCAATTCGCAGCCAGATGCTTCCGCAAGGGTAGATTCACATCCACGTCACCACACCTTATGACCTGCGAATTGGTAAGACGCTCGTTACCAACTTCCCAGCGTTATATAGCGGGTTATTCTGGTACAACACGTCTCAGTTGAAGCGCCTCCTCGATCAGTATGTTTCTCTTAGCCAAATCATATGTGCGCTGGTTCAACTTTCAACCAGATGTGGCCATTGGCATGTGCACTTAATATGGAAGGGCCGCAGAAACAGGTTGACTTACTTGCATTTCCATCCGAAAAACATGATCGGCTCGATAACTGTGACTTCGTTCCCGTCACTAAATGCACGATTGGTGAACGACAAGCAAGTGATAATGTCACACGTCTCGTTCTTGTCCAAAGTTTCGGGATGATCAACGCATATCGGTTCAATGCTACGAAATAGAAATGTGTCATCAAGATCTGGATTTGCTTGAGTAAGCACCTTGATATCACACCATGTATACAGCAACCCTGAATGTTGTGCGCCCTAGGGCGATGAACAAATGCGCAGACAGAGGGACACAGACAAACAAATAGACTCAACATAGTTTTTAGAAGATGAATATGCTTATAGTTACCTTCTCCTTTCGCAAGGCACTGGATATAAATCTGGCAGAACCGCTAGTAGGGTGTGGTACTTGCCTTCCCCCTGTAGGTGATAACACCAATACGAATCTTAATCTATGTCATTGAGAATGAGGGTTTTGACTTGTGCGAGTTAGAGTTTGAGAGAGTTTTCTCTAAGCAAATAATGCACCACTAGGCTTATCCAAATAAGGCCAATTTATATCATCCCATGGCCCTATTTTGGATAAGCTCATGACCGTTCAGTTGGCCGAGTGGGTTAAACTGTCCGCCTTCTGATCGGGAGGTTGTGGGTTCGCTTCCTGACCGAGTCAAATCGAAGACTTTAAAATTGGCATCCGTTCCTTCCCTGTCTGGCAGTCGGTATCAGGGAAGTGCGGAGAGTCGTGATTGTAATAGTGATCCGGGCTATAAGCCGGAGGTATTGACACGTATACCGTGAGCATAGACCTGGCGTACATGGCCTTAGCAGGTGAAAAACGCCATCAATTCCAAACACAAACCATCCCATGGCATTTAATTGAAGCTTCGACACTCGCTGTTTGCCTTTCGGTCATAGGCCTACAGAGCACTACTGGCCGACGTCCTTTGAAGAAAGGTATCAATTTGTGAGCACATATCAGAGTATAAACAACTAATGTTATGCGGGCGTCGGCCAGCCTATTCGATTATACGATGAGAATGAAGTCTTGATGGTGAAAGCATTTAGGTAAGTTGTCTTCCGCTTAGGGACAAGCGAACTAGCTGTTATGCCTTTGTTTACCTTACGACCCGACCCGGAACCACTAATTCAGGAGTCCAGTAATTCATCAAATCCCAAGTCTGTATTTAATACCCCCAACACCCGGTGCATGCGAGGTGCATGCATCAGTGATTCGATAACATTAGTGAGACATATGGCTTAATTAACATAACATTAGCGACATGAATGCAGTTGCAGTTGGTGTAGAAACTATAAGACCAGCACAGTTTCCGCTCGAGGTTGTACGCTTACCGATTAGCCTGCATGAAAAACAGACAGAAAATTGGATTTTCTCACATTCTGGGTAAGATTAGCTCATACGACAAGTGCACCTACGAATGGGGGATGGCGCATGAAACAGAATGGACGAAAACGATATATCCACTAGTACAAATCTCATAATTCAACTATAAATGTCCTTACCTTTTGTGAAGCAGGAAGAAAGAATGCCGCGGAACAGAAAATGACCATCTTCAACGACCAA
Source organism: Botrylloides violaceus (assembly GCA_030412335.1). NCBI lineage: Eukaryota > Metazoa > Chordata > Ascidiacea > Stolidobranchia > Styelidae > Botrylloides > Botrylloides violaceus. The sequence goes on along the minus strand of JASFYC010000188.1, from coordinate 13,728 downwards.
AGTAACAGTACATTCCGTATTCGAATCATAATGATGCAAATACTCACTGGCCCAGCAGCAATCGGTTCATTTCAAAATATATTTTCACTCTGTGATATATATGCCTATTCCTCGCGTTAAATTTGATCCGCTAGGTGTATATTGCGAGGAGTTGGTAGTTTTGAAGTGGCTTCAATTAATATGTATGAAATTGCTAACTAATAGCTAACTAGCAATCAAGCTTCCGATAGTTTCTGTAAGACGAGTTAAGAGCAGCCACAAATATTTGCTCTCCGTCAAACGATCTTATTTAATTCGTAACTGTGACGTTAGTAAGGTGCAATATCTCGTGATAGGGTGTTGATTACCGATAGTTGAACAGCCAACGTCAAAACAGGCGGTTTCATCAATCAGCATCATAATTCGGATGAACATAATTAAGCAGATACTTTTAAAAATACATTTTTTCTCTCGGGCAAAAGTCGGTGTAACAGTAACAACTATACGCCCTAAAATTAGTTCAGGATTTGATAGACTATGGTAATTTCCATTTGATGAGTGACGTGGGTTGTTCGTTATCGAAATAGAAAAAAAACGAATTGAACCACTTTATGGTGAAGTGGTTGATGCTCACAGTAATTAGAAATACCACTTAGTAACATTTTAATGGCTTATACGGGCTTCACGCAAATGTTGCAGCAAACTCCAAAAAAACCTCTACTTGGAATTTTTTAATCTTTTTTTATTTTGAATTTATGGCGTTTCGAATACTAAGATCATTTACTGCTTACGGTATACGTGTCAATACTTCCAGTTTATAGCCCGGATCACTATTACAACCCCGACTCTCCGCACTTCCCCGAAACCGACTGCCACGCAGGGAAGGAACGGATCCCAATTTTCAAGTCTTCGATTTGACTCGGTCGGGAATCGAACTCGGAACCTCTCGATCAGAAGGCGGACAGTCTAAACCACTCGAACAACTGAACTCTACTCAATTGCGAGACCCCATTAAGGTGGATTAACCGGACAGCGGAACTACCGTTGCAAAACAGCTGAGATGCCGGAATTGCGGATCACGTATAGACATTTGGTCAGGTAGCCGTAACTCTGATAGGGCTTGGGTTCGTTTCTTCCATCGCACGAAATTAGACTATCTTCCGATCCACCCCTGACGGTTTCAATAACCCGCGATGCACAACCGTACCCATATCTCCTCTGAGATTCCCGTGATTTCGCCATTTAGATGGCGCGGTTACTTCGTGTAATCCGTGATATGCGACCCGCCTTTTCGTCATAACCCTTATCAAACCACCGGATTACGCTTACGAAAGTAGTTAGCTAGTTACCCACCGCCTAATTCTTCCACATGATGATGATAGAGACCTATACGTGATGTAGGTGAAATATCGAGCGCTGCCAAACGGAGCTTCCCGATCTTCGCAGGTTCTATTTCGGTTAATATACATTTCTTGAAAAAATGACGAGCATCTTTGAAACTCCCTAACAACACACAAGTTGATCCATTCGATAAACTTAAAAACAACATGTTTAATCCCCTTAAACGCTGACGGTCGATAGGCCTATAGCAGGCTCGCGACCACGGTAGCTTTGATAGTTACTATGATCTTTCATGAATTATTATCTGACAGGTAGTATTTGGTATGTGCAATACTATTAGTCTATAAGTCAGTTTCATAATCATCGCACACATAACTGAGTCCGCTTATATAGATTTTTGAGTGTTTTTTATGAACGAAACCCCAGTATTTGTGGAATTCGCTGTCTCTATTGCCACCTTGCGTTTGGAAATTACTCTCGTTCATACCACAAGGTGTAGATGTTATCGGGCTTGGAGCGGAGTGACATTCATAAGTTGAGGCAACATGCGACGTCGAAGCTATTCCATGGTCTTTGTGACCGTGATTATTGGATTCTTTCATATCGTCAGAGTTTCGATAATCCCGCTGAATGTCAGTGGTAGAAGTATGAACCTTGCGTCTCACTGCAGGTTTCGATAATGTTGTCGAGTTCGCCTGCCGCATATTCAATGGACGTTCCTCCTCGTTCCCATCCGTATAAGTGAATAGGGGCGCTGGCATATGCATCCCTCCCTTTCGTTTACTGTCACGACCTCTTGACAACCCCACATCTCGACCATAACGCGTATTAGAGGTGATAGACAAACGGTCACAAGTTCCATTACTTTGCTGTTTCGAATCTGCAGGACAACTATCTTTCCGTACGCAATTTCGCGACATCTTACTTCTGTCTGATGAATCTCGATCGGAATCATGTGGTGAATGTGTTTCATTCTTCGCGAAATATATGTTGCTGGCTGAAATCCGTTTCGGCAAAACCTGGTCTGAAATAGCAGAAGTAGATGTAGATGTAGCCAAGTCGCATGAGGAACTGTAAGTAGATGGAATGCTCCTTGTTGAAAGATTCGTTTGGACTCCATAATTTGGTGATATTTTGGACATCTCATTGGCATATTTTTTATGTTCTGCAGCAGATGAATACGCTGTTGTTTCCGTCATATCATTCCAACTAGTTTGTGAAGAATTGCGCATGCTTCCTTGTGACTCCCTAAGTCGGATTCCAGACTCTTCTGAATAATTTGTATGATGTCTGAGCTTTTCACTGATGACACGTTGGTCTAACGTCAGTTTTCTAGACTTGATGATCGCTTGCATTTCTTGCATTATCGTCTCCCTCACTCTATCCTGCTGTACCAGCATATGTTCTAACTCCTTGTAAGAATGTTTCCCATGCGTGGAATCACTATCATAAGCAGACTGACCGTAGTCAGAGTAGTCAGAATAATTTTCCAATTTTTGATGAAGACCGCAATTATCTATTTCATCCGCTGACTCGACTCCTTTGCAGATGTCAGACTCTAGCATTGAGTACGGCGATGATCTATGAGACATTCGCTCGTTTGATGATTGGTAGTTGTCTTCCTGTAACATCTCTTCGGGTACCGGTAGAAAATTTGATTGGTCATCATTTGAGGTGTATTTAGGTGTTGTTGGGTAGGGAGAACTGGCCACAGCAACCTCTTCGACCGTCGCAAAGAACTCGTCGTCGCTGTATTTTGAGGATTTCGGCAATGGTAAGGTGAATGGGATGATACGAAGTCGTCTACGTGTCGGCGAGCTTACGTTAATAGATCCACCTGCTTCGTCCTTAAATGCTGGATCTTTCACTGCGATTTCCGTGTTTCTTGAAGCAGGTGATACCCCAAGTTGAGTATTCGCGATAGCCATTGCATTGAGCGCATGAGATACTGACGACGTGCTCTTATTAACTCCATAAATCTTTTCCATTGAAGCAGTGTTGACGGAGATGCTACATCCATTGTGAGTATGGTCGAAGTATTTTGAACTGCTTTCTGGCTTAAAAGCTTGAATTGCGTCGACCTCAGCGGGATGATTTGTATTCGTCTGACTCCCAATGAATGGGTGTTCAACAGAAAGTGGTGTTGCTGTGTGATTCGGATCACATAGGCCTACTCCAGCATTGTCAAAGTCCATAGAATTACTCCGGCTGATAACAGGCAGTGGTAATGCTGACATATTCGTAATAGAGATATCGTCGTGTGCATTGATGGATTTCGACACTTGCACTGGAACATGATGAACACCAGCAGCGACCACACCAGGTTTGGAGATCTAGTGAGGAGAGTGCAAACTTAAAATTAAATAATCTTATACGAGACGGCTGAATGTGATGCAACCGCTGAAAGGTCTACCGATTTACTGTGGCGCATGGACAGTTGGATATAACTGAGAGGTATCGTCTCCCAACAAAACATTTCTTACAGGGATGTCTTGACTCTTAACTTGACTTGACTTGAGTCAAGACATCCCTGATTTCTTTGAATAGACAGATCACGCAAAGAACATTGCTGAAACAAACATCAAGAGCAATACAAACCTGAGTCATCAGCAACAGCGCGTGTACTCTACAGTATAACAACGCATGGCGCGGAAGAAGTACTTGTGACGTCACTATTTTGCTGAATTCCAACAAGATTTTCTCATTTAAGATCAATACAAGAAGTTCAAAGGACATGGAAAAGGCTGGCCGTGTTAACGATAAGGATGTTGTAAAAAAGGTTATGATGTAGGTAGGAGTAAGCGAAGGAAGCACCGTGATAAATGGTTTGTAGATCGCCAACGCATGCAAATGAGGACGAAGGCCGAATGCATAAGACCCACCAGTTCTTTTTCGCCGCCATCGCTGAGCACTTCCAACCGGGACACTCGTTCTCGCATCCTCGCTAATATTTGCTGGGTTTGAGATAGCCTGGCAATAAGAACACGAGGTTACCATTTTTAACTCCTGCACTAAATGTAGAATATTTTTACACACCTTTCTGTTACACAATTTGCTTCTGCCGCTGGCATATCCGTAGTCTCCTTCGGTTCTAAAATGAATCAACAGCATTTCATGCAGCTTGGTGAGGTTCTTCATTCCCCATCTATCACCGAACACACTCGAAATTATGGGTTGATGACGCTCTCCAAGATATTTCACAAAAAATGGGTTCCGATTTTACCGGTGAAATTGGTAACACAACAACAATTATGAGCTTTGGCCTTAATTTCATTTAAAACGGCAATTATTTGTTCAAATATTCAGTTTTATATGTCGAAGCTCACAGAAAATTTCTGTAGCAAGCTCACTGAAGCGGGACGAGAAAATTCACCGATATAATCAATCAATGGTGTCGTCTCGGGTCACTTCAAACGGTATACCGGTACGATGTTGTACTCATTTTTTGTGTGTGTTGGACAAGGAATGTTGCTTGGTCTCGTCAATTAAACAAATACATAATGACAGCTAGTAGGCTTCCAGCAATTTAGCTGAACCGGCAGTTCCGCGGAAGACATACCGATCGATGCGACTGATCCCAACCAGGCAGAGGAACTTATCGCGCCTAATGTATTCACGTACACACAGATGATCGTGTCAATTCTTAGTACGTCCTACCTTTTATCTTTGTGCTACGAGTTTTCATCAAAAATCCTGTAGCGGAGAGATCCGAATCGCTGAAACATCGTTGGGAACAGAACAATTGTTTTTGTGCTGCTTGCTGCGCAACTCCTAATAAAATCGCGAAGCTATCCGTAGACTCTGCCTCTGAATTCTTTGACAAAATCGAGGCTTCGTTGACTTTTGCATCAGATCTAACAATTTGAATAAAAAATTCACCAAAAAAATCCAAAACATAAATTATGCTATGGTTAATATTACGTTGCTGGTGTGTTATTGTCAATATCATTCGTACGCTTAGTGTCTGAATTTCGCATTTGGCTGATAGGCTTCACTTTCGTATTTGACGGCGCGTTTCTCAAGCATTTTGCAAGATGTCGCAGTGGCGATGATGACATTAAATATGGATGTTTTCGTGCGATGATTTCAGGTACCTGGAAGATGTTTTCTACAATGAATTAAAAAATAATAAAACCATGTCTTGAGGTAAACCTTGTCATGAATGTTTCGTGATGAAACAAATGGATCTTCGATCTGCTTGCTCGTTGCATCCGTCAAGTCCACAGACTCTGGAATGGAAGTCGTATAATATAAGGCTTCACGGGCCGCAACACCGTAACACGGTCTGATATAGTACGTGTTTGTTTATATTTATATATACCCACCAATCAGAATACAAACAGATATGAAAAAAATGTTGCAATGTAAAGTATCCTAATACTATAAACTGATAGGGGAGGGTTTGACCGGTAGCAGTCACTAGCACCCTCTCTTGATGAAATGCGACAAGTCTACATCTGACAACTTGCTTTTAAAAGCAGAGACACTACAGATGGGGATACTACACTGTGAGGGAGAGTGTTCCATACATTTCCTTCCCTCACCCCTCCCGGGGGAAGAATTTTTCTTACAGAAACGCAGGGCAAAGAGCTGATACATATAGATACAGTGTTATCTTATACCAGCTCTAAAATCTCTGCGCAGCTGCAGAGGCAAACTCCCGGTAACCGCATCGCAGGCAGACACAAATATCACCCGTCAGTTCATTCATATGTACGTATGCCGCAGGCTGTTGTATCGTGTGTAGGCTACTTTCCTCGCGTTCTGATTTTGTGCATGCCGCTATGTCAGTTTGTGAAATATTATAAATGAAATACAGTAATTGTACAAAAGGATTATCGTACCGTTTGCTACGTTTATTTCTGCTGTGACTTCAAAGTATGAAGGCTTCTGTTGCTCAACATTGCCGAGACGCAGTTGATGAATTATCTCTGCTTTCGGAACGGTCTTTGATGGTGCACTGTCGATTGATGTTACTTTCTTTGATGTTTCGAAAGCCCGTGTGTCTCCTTTCATATCATCTCGCAGATCGACGTTGTGAATTGATGATACGGTCACCGTATCAGCTCTGAATCATGGATATATTTATTTATTTATTTATTTATTTATTTATAAAGAAAAACTGGCGATTTTCACCCGATGGGGTATAACATAATTCGATACAAATACCGCTTTCACAACGTCAAAATATCATCGTAGTATACACTAATCAATTTCGCGCGCTTCCCAATGCAAGAGTACTATAATGGCTGTATAAGAAATGGGACGGGTTGACAGCAACTAGTCAAAATAGGATCGATGAACAGTTCATTTCTGCCATTAAGCTCGCAGACAAGAGTTGAGCCTCAGAGCGAGAACGCCATAACCCATTGATATACTTACTGCCCGGGAAAATTTTATTGCTGCTACCAAAAACAACAAGTTTTTTTAGAAAAAGACTGCTGCCAAAAAATTTATATATAATTCCGCCTTTTGATGAATGATATGGGGCCTCCATGATATCAAAGCTCCACAACTTAAGTTTTACGAGCGGTGCCTCGCTACAGCTAATATCCCGCAAAACGCCTTTATATATTATATAAATATTTGAGTGAATACCATTTCACAGCATTGAAATGCCAAAGAAACTGTTTTACCGTGACTTCGATGGATTCATGGTGCCATCGGGAACATCAACCTTCTTTCTAGTTGCAATTTCAGTCTCAGTGTTTTCCTTACATTCCCCGATGAAAGAAGATTCAAGTATCTGCATTGTGGTACGTTGCGACTTCGCCTCCAAATTCACGCTGCGTGGAATGCATTGGTAGGAAAGTGAGCGCCACTGAGGAATTCCGTTCTTGATCGGCATTTCCTCCCTGAATACCAAAAAAAAAAATTGAAATACGGCAGACAACGGCACTTTCAGTCGTTTTAATATATGGTCCAATATTGGCAATGTAGACTTGCGAGGGGAAAATTATTACTCACTTAGTCTGAATATGCACAAGAACTTTTTTTTCTTTTGGTCTGTGAACTCGATACTTTCCTGTCTGCTGAATGGCGTGTTTGGATGATTTTTCAAGATCCAACGACGCCATATTCTCCAAAACGTGATTTGTCACATTTTCTTTTTTTCCATTTTTCAACGAGCTGTGTTTATTACTTGTCGTGTTCGGTGACATATTTGTAGAATTTGTTGAATTTTGTGTTAGTGCAGCGCTCTTCGCCGATTTCTTTTTACCCTTGCTGCTTCTTCGTCTGGTTAGTGTGTGCTGTTTTGTTGCTAGAGTGGAGTTTTTTCTTGGATCATGAACACCTTTGTCTAAACAATTGTTTGCATCAATTTCATTCAACTCATCTTCGGTCACTCTTTTATGTAAACACGGGCTTTTTGTAAACTCCAAGATTTGAAACTGCTGATTAGGAAGCGTTTCACTTTTCACGCAAGACGACTGAGGTCGAATACCAGCTTTGTCTTCAATTACTCGTTTTAACAAATCGTCAGGTTCATTTTTGACTGAATGTAATCGCTTTGAGTGCTTCCCCTGTCCGTTTGAAAGCTTACTTTCGTGTCTCTTTTTCGTGGAAAAAAGACTTTTCCACCACGATTTAGATTTTTCATCATCACAATTCGCCTCAGCAGTTTCTTTGACACGATTCTTGGTCTTTCTGCTGTTTCTCTCACACCTTTTGATATTAGTTGGTGCGTCCGTTTGATCATTCTCTGTATCAAACCGCACTTTTGTACTCCAATTGTCATTTGCTTTACATTTCCTCAGGTTGGGTTGACTAGAACTCATTTTTTTGCTGATACATCCCGTTTGCAGGCTCTCATCGCGGGAAATTTGTGATCTTGTAGCGCATGACTGATTCTTTATGATCCCATTTGAATGTGCAAGCAAGTCTTCCACTGATCGGAACGATGGTTGTGAGCCATGGGGCGTTGTGAATACCAGACCTTTAGCAGACAAGAAGCCGTAGTCGTCATAACTGCCTGTACCGTACTGCATCACAAGAGTCATAGGACAGAGACTAAACCAATGTTTTGGCAATACTATAAAAAATATATTATATATATTTATATTTAAAATATATTAGGCATTACTCTGGTGAAGGTCTCAAATATACCCTGTTGTAAGCTTCTACAAATTTTCTCTTCACGTGATACGTACTGTAACAATATTCTGCACTATACCTTAACCGAACTTGCTATCGGCGGTGCTTCGCAATGAATTTTTCCTCGCTGTAGTGCTTGCGTGAAGGAATTCCTGATCACTAATGTTGGGGAAAATATATCTAGCACTCCTGCGCTGATTGGAAAATTTGCAATCAAGACCATATCGCGCGAGACTTCGATTGTGGCAAATGGCATTGCTTCAGTCCAGCGCATGACTGTATTTGCTTTGCCTTTTGTCACAATTTGGCTAGGTGGCAGGCTACTGCAACTGAGAGTACACCAGCCGACGGAATTCATCGATGCCCTATTCACTAATCGTATACGCAGGTACGACGATTGCGCTATGCTCACACGGTCAAACTCTTTGGGAATACAAAGAAATCTATGAGTAAACACAATTCTCTTTCCTTTGCAGCCTAGTTTTCATCATGCGGTCCTATGGTGCTACTGGTTGCTCTAACTGACGCCGCTTATAGGTTTACAGCCTGTTCAAGTCATGTAGGCCCTACCGTAGAGCTCATAAGCAAGTCGACAAACAATCATTTTTCGTAATGACTCACGCTAGTCCTAGAATGAGGTTCAGAATCAGCAGCTGGCTATTGCGCGAAACACTCATCATCTTTCGAGTTGAAGTTCCCCAAATGCTAGGCTTACATTTTTTGTAGAGGACACTTGAAAGTGCGTTGGGTAATGTTGATCGCGATCAATCATACATTGTTACCAGAGATAAGTACAGTAACGCGAATATTGTACACTACCACAGACATAAGCTACATATGAGCACCGTTTCGCACGCAGATTGTATTATTTTTTCCACAGCTAACACAGATTGTACCGGGTATCTTTATCTATGAAGATTTACTCGAGTACCCGACAATCTTGTCATTATTGAGAAGGCAGAAAACATCCATTCCCCGGATAAATCGTCGATGGGGTGCTAATGTCATAAGGCCTCACAGGGATGACGATAAGGATGGGAGAAAGGAGAAACAACCAACATGTCTCATCAGTCAGTCCGACCTTGTAGCAAATATGATTGACAAACAGAGGCTGGGGGATTCAATTCTGATCACGGGACGGGATATTGATTCTGTGCAATTATGATGACTAAATGGACTCTGATGAAAGATAATTAATACCATACCACATACCATTGTTTAGAGAGAATTACAGAGCTTTACACTACAACGTTCGCGCTAATTGATGTTTCTAAAGTCACAGCAGGAGCGAAAAGGAGCGTCGTTTTCCGTAAAGTTATATCGATGTCTCTGACGTAACATATATGAGGCTGTTTTGAACTGAGACACATAAACACAACAGAGTAATTTAAAAATCGCTAAAATAGAGAACCAAATAAGTTAGATACAGCCAGTTCAACGACAACGCTCACAATACAGAGTATAAACGGAACAGTGCGGCAAAGGAAGCCGCCTACCACACGTGGACTACTCTAATTGGCATGGATGTAATGAATACACCTACTGTACATGATGCAACATCAGAGAAGCATACTGAACAGAGATAAGGTCGGTTAGGAAAAGTACAGTCTCTTTTCTGGGTGTCCGCACGGATTGTAACGCACTTTATTGAAGCGATCACGCATCTACTGTAACGGGCATCGTGGTTAACCACATCCAATGACATCCACATAACACGACGTCGCGAATAATTGCTTTTTCAAGTGTTCTTGGGTGATGCTGAGTATGTTGACAATAAGGCAATAATTTGTAAGATAAGTACGCTTTTTCAAATACGAATTAGTCCACGCGACATTTCGAATGACTTGACTGGAATGGCCGAATTGGATTCAACGAAGAAGTAAGCCCCTCGCTTGCTAGTATACTAATTCAAGTATCTTCTCAGCCTACCAATCGTGATCAATTGGCCATTCTAAATCTAATAGGCTATGCATAAACTTAGAACATCCTCATTTTCTCTATTGTGGTGCTATACGAATAGACCAACCACATTCAAACGTAAGACGCCAACCTCTCAAGTCATATGGCCACCTTCCACTTCGTTGTGGTTTTGAGTTTAAGGTGTTTGTAGCCTCTTATTTCACAGTGCGCCAGGTCATGGATAGGAATAAAATTCCCTTACAACCCGAATGCTATAGGATTCTAACCTTACATGATGACACATAGCCTAACATTATGGTAGGCCGCGTGTTCTTTAACTCTCGGCCTTGTTCAATGTTGCCACAGCCAATTCCACCCACCATCAAGGAGTATTCAGTAAAGAGCAATCCCGTAAGTCTGGCCAGCATAATATGAAAGCACAATCTTGCATGAGACCAAGTATTCTGTGCAATAGTATTACAATAAGGCGATCAGAAGAACCTCTGGTCGCTAGACGCAGTTCAATATGCGACGTATATTTACAACAGAAGGATCTACCTGTCTGTCGCAACCCTCTGGATTTACGGGCTTATTGGATAGGTCGTGGAATCAAAATGATATGGGTGAGCGCATGTTGCATCTGAGGTACAACAAACTAACTTGACTTGTATTAACTATCACTTCTTCGATGACCCATGACCATAGATGACCTACAGGTTGCTTTGAGAAGGTAGTGTGTCGGTCATCATGGCGTCGGCGTTGATTGAGCCATTCCCGATTACCTTTTGTGCGTGCACCGACTCAATGCCTGCGACGACCAAATGTCAGTTCAGCTTGAGATGCCGTGCGGTGTGAAAAACACAGAGAGTAGTAGAGAAAATACAATATATGCAAAAGAAACTCTTGAAAAGGGCTCTTTTCGTTGTCGTGTTGCTGACAGTAACTGTCGTTTCGGAAGGATTTGATTGCGATATGAAAGCTCCAATACCAAAAGTTGATCCGCCCATTGACATAAGTAAGGTAAGTGAATATTGGCCGACTTGGGTCAAGTTTTTATCAAGTCAAATTTATACTCAAGTTTTCAATTCAAGTCTTTGTTTTCTATTGTGGGACTATCAGCACGATTCTCGCCATAACAAATATGTCTGGGCGTTACCAAAAACAAGAAAGTTAGTGCGGAGCTGTTTGCGTATATTCATCACGATCTACACAAGCACGGAGTATCGACGCCTTTGCGACTGGCCCGTTGTGACGATATTGAGTAAAGAGCTAATATTCCATTAGCAACCTGTACGATCACAATTTGAATTTTACATTGACCACTAATATTCTATATATTAAATTGAAGATGTATCTATATAAATAATAGAGCCTGTTTGTCTGTCTGTTTGTCTGTCTGTTTGACTGTCTGTGCACGAATCAACTTCTTTATTACGGAAGCTACCGCCACAAGATTTCACAGAGATGTAGGGACGGACATTATGCGTGCGACCAGGTGGTTTTTCAGCGCTTCCGACATGTATTTCTCAAGTTATACATCGCCAAATGGTGCTACTTCCACTTTTCGCCACGAGGAAATGAGAGATGCACTTTTTAGATCGCTTCTGCCATCTAGCGGAACTATTTCTTAATCCCTGCTGCTCGCATGATATCTCTCAACGGTTACCTTTCATCTACGGTTTAACGTGATCTGCGTGCGAGCAGGTGCTTCCATTGTGTATTTCCTGAGTTATACATCGCCCAATGCTGTTTTTTCCAGAACAGTAACAGACTCGGAATTTTTTCGTTAGTTAAATTACTTTAGTGCTGTCTGTCAAGAAGCTGCATTGTCGTGTGTAGGAATAGTGGCCCTATGGCCTACACTATATATTGTTATGTCAAAATTGTAACCATTTGTCATTGTTAAGATGCTTTTATTATATATGCATGGTACGGTAGTCATTAGCGTTCATGCCTGGCCCAAGAAAAGCGCGGAGGAGCCTTTTTTCCCATGGCAAGAGACGTAGGACTGCTACCAATGCCTCTCATTATATTCAGGATCAGGAATACTTTGACAGTAACATGCCTTCCCAAACTCAGGAGGCCAGTTGGGTGGCTCAAGACATACACCCCCACAGTAGTTCGAGTCAGAGTAGTGCTCAAAGAATGGCAATTGCTAGGGTTGCAGAATCTCCGCGAACGAGACAACTTCGTCGTCAAAATGATGCTGCACGAAGGGCACTATCCAGGGCTGCAGAGTCCCCACGTTCCCGTCAAAACCGTCGTCTTGCTGATGCTGAAGCGAGAACAGTTTCCAGACGCCGAGAGTCGCTTGAAACCCGTCAAACGCGTCTTCAAACTGTTGCAGCAAGAACAGCTGCAAACAGGGCTGCGGAATCACTGCAGACTCATCAAACGCGTCTTCAAACTGATGCTGCCAGAACAGCTGCCACCAGGGCTGCGGAATCACCGAAGACTCATCAAACGCGTCTTCAAACTGATGCTGCCCAACTTGCAATATCAAAAAGGAAAGTGAACGAGGAAAGCTGCTACAGTCTACAAAGTTGATTGTTTGGGATGAATGCATCATGTCTCACAAAGGCGCCTTCGAAGCTGCGGATAAAACCTTACGCGATTTGCATAAGAATGATCGAGTTATGGGAGGGATGACGGTTTTGCTTGCCGGTGATTTCAGGCAGATATTGCCTGTCGTACCGAGGGGAACAATGGCCGATGAAATGAGTGCTTGCCTGAAGAACTCTGTGCTGTGGCAAGACATTCAGTGTTTGAAACTGACAACAAACATGCACGTTCACTTGCATGGAGACGCAGAAGCAGGGAGATTTGCAAGGAAACTTCTCGAAATAGGTAATGGAAATTTACCACTGGATACCGAACAACAGTTGCATCACATAACTGTTGGAATTATGATGGCTTCTGCCATTGAGCTCATTGATAAGGTTTATCTAAATTTTCTACATCTGGGGCTTGAGTTGAGTGATTATTGCTTCTCCCATGGCCAATTTTATGTCGGATGCACAAGAGTTTCTTGCGAACAACATCTGTTCATTCATGCCAAGGTTCCAGGTTACACTAAAAACATTGTGTACAAAAAGGTTTTGTAATGTATTGTTTTCCACTCATGTTTCTAGCTCTTTTCTTTGTCTTTATATGCTAAGCTGTTTCACTGTTGCGAAGTTATTCATTTTTGTACCGTTCCATGAAGTTTTGTGATGTGGTTTGGTGTTCACTAATGTTTCAAGCATTATAACTTCTTTTCTTTGGTTTAATTTTTCAGTTGATCTGCTGCTGTGCATTTATACACTTTCAGTATTACGGCAATTACAGTAGGCTATACTTTCATTACTTTTCCTCCCGTGTGAAACCGGGTACTCCGCTAGTTTACAATATATTACTGCATCATCTTCTTCCGAG
>JASFYC010000187.1:0-14616 GCA_030412335.1 Botrylloides violaceus | reverse complement strand
TGATATGAACCGGAATATTTTATGATATTCAAAATCAGACAACAATGATTATTTTCTACATGTACACGAACAGTAATCCCTTCAGCGCTGCTATTTCGAATCATGGTAGGAATTCCCTTCTTTTTGGTATAGATCAAAATCTTTACACCGATACATGTTTCTAACAATCCGATTTGATCCATAGGAACACCTTTAGATATATCGATATCGTATTCACTGCGGAATTTATGATATAATTCAGTGGCGGTTTTTTCAAAACATGCTCGATTCAATGTGTAGGCTACACATCGAAATAAGCATAAAAAATCATGATAAGGTTTGCCTTGTTTATTTTTAATAAATGTCATGATCGTGCGACTTTTCAAAGTTTCTTCAGAAAGTGGAACATTTGGACATCCCAATAAAACCTGCGGCATGTCATAAATATAAAATTGAATCTGCAAAACACTTTTGCAGAAATATTTAGTGTCAGGTCTTTGAGATTGACCGAATTGATATCCTCTATATAGATCAATTCCTTCTATAAAACGCACGAAATCTTCTCGTTTTCTGATCGAAACAGCAGGAGACAATACAGGATTAGAACCGTTAGGGTGGAAATAGGAATACCTTTGTGTTTCACGATGTTGTAGCAGGAATCCAAATGAATAATTCAGTTTAAATTGATGAAATCGTGAAGGATAAATCTCGAGCATTTTTGTTCGTATTTCATTGATACTCCGTCCAATAATCCGAATATTAACCAGATCTCTGAATTTATATCCAAAACGTACAAAATCCACAATAGATCCTTGGTTCAATTCGATAGTTTCTTTTGCTTTTGAATCTAATCCATTCAGAATTTCAATGTTAAAATCCCTTTCTTCGGAATGATGAGTATAACGTCGTTTAGGCATTGTTTCAGTATGCTAGAGAACTGTATTTCAAACAATATTTCATATTAGTTCATGTTCAATACACCGTAGAATGATCTGTATTTCAAACAATATTTAATTCGTACGAGTTCACGAATAAAATCAGCTTTCGCTCGCTGCATTCTATCGGTGCACTCTACACTCGGAATGCCTCTTCCTTTCTCTTGATCGAGCTTTTTAATGTCGCTCAATATAGTTCTTACGACGGAGTGAAAATCAAACTTCTTGTTTGAAAGCTCGAGCGAAACCAAAAGATCAAGAACGCTGTCCTTTTTTGCTTCCTCTTCGAGTAATAATTCAAAATTTTGCGCAAAGTCGTCATCTTTGGTTCGCTTACGCGGAGGTTGAGAAGTCGTCGGAATGTGTGAAGTCGCTGGAATATGCGAAGTCGACGGAATATCATAGCCTTCAAACATACTATTATCAAACAACGAGTGCAGTTCCGGATTTATTTCCAATTGTTTCCGTGCGGTTCCTAATCCGCACGACGTCATGATTATGTACTGTAAATACAATTAAGCATATTTACGAGAAAGAAATTCAGCTTGAATAAAACTGACAGCATCATAAACAACACGTGCATAAAAATCATTTTCACATTTCCCATCCTCGCTTGTTACATTTGCGGAAGGACAAGCGAATTCTTCAAGCATTGCGAGTATATGATCCCTACATAGTTCCGGATCAAACACGTAGCGTTCCCTTTGTTCACGACAAGCGAAATCTACTTTTACCAAACTCGGATGAAACCGATCGGGAATTAACGTGACGTCAGTGACCAAACAGAAGGCGGTTGCGGGAATTACACGATCTTTGTAAGAGATGCGATTGTGATGGAGCGCAGCTATAGCGTCAAGCAATGCCCAATTGCCCCAAAACGCGGAATGACAGGTATCTATCACGGCTACACGACGAGGTCCGAGCGAATCTAATACGTCAAGTTTGGGTAATACGGCCGGTAGAAATTGAGCGGAACCACAAAACAAGATTGATGACATCAGCGATCTGCAACTGTGATAAGCACCACTAAACATCAAATTAGGGGAGTGACAAATTGCGCCGAACCTACTCTCTAAAGCACTTAACAACACACAAGCGCGAAAAAAAGTTACACTTCGCTTTTTACCAGCGAAGCTAACTCCCACAATTGAACTCTCAGCATATTCATATAACGCATGCAGTTGTTTCAAACTACTAGGCTTATTAAAAAATTTCTCCTGATACGAAGCCCCTACAACGTTGATGATTTCGTCATCAATGTCATCGTCAATCACTATTGGTTCTGTTGCATCATTATCAACAATGATGACATCACCAACACCGCAACTAGGTTGCGGAGCCGAATCAGCTCCGCAACTAGGTTGTGGAGATAGCGCGCTTAGATCAAATCTCTGAGCGTCTTGAAAGCTATCCGATTGACTCGGCTGACTACGCTGACTTGGACTAAAAGGCTGAGTGTTAAGCTGTGTCTCCTCATCGCTATTGACGTCAGCAACAGGTATCGTGTCGTCATCACTTGCGGTATCCTTATCCGAAGCTGGAGACGGGGTAATTGTCTCGTATCTCAGAGCTTGTTGTATATCCTTTTCTGAATCCATTTCTCGTAGCTGAGCGCGTGCAATTTCAACGGCTCTGTTCGCACTTTCTAGTTGCTTTCGTGCGATATCAATCGTTCTAGGACGAACAAGACTTGTACCGCTACAAGTAGGTTGCGATACCAGATCTAGAACGCTTAGTAATCTCGGTTGGTTGATATTGCTTCCAACGTTGTTATCGCTCAACGACTCGCAACGACCTTCATCAGTAGGGAGCGTAATCACGGGTGTATTGAGCTCCGATCTTTCGACGTCACTAATTCAGATCAGCGCGGAGTTCAACTACATTACGATATTTGCAAACCATCCTCTGCCACCACCAACGACCCCGGGATAAAACTGAAATCGTTGCTAAACGAAAGTTACACTTTACGGAAAGGGGATATGATATGATTGCGCAATCACCACGGTGTGTATGGCGACCACAACCTTTCACCTACGAATTTCAACGTTATTAGTTTATCCCCGCGCGATCAGCTTATAATCATCTGCAACAGAACGCAAGCTTATATGCAACCTACCCAAGGCAATCTTAAGATCGCCTTGAACCTACGCAATACCTGGTCTACAAAAAACTGACAGCTTTGTCATTATCATAAACAAAATGATGGTGCGTCATTTTATCAAAGAAAACTATATAAAGAAACAAAATGGCAGGTGCGTCGAGATGCGCAGTTCAACAAGGCTATTCCGATAGGATAAAAGACATGAACATCATAGCACAGTATGAACGCAAAAACAAAGGTACAAAGAAACATTTTCACCAGGTGCGCTGACTCATCGTCTATGGATCGGTCAAAAGGTACTTTTGTCAAGCAGATAGGCGGTTATTCGAACGCTTAATGCGCTTCGCATACGTAGTACGTTTTATTGTACGTCTTGTTGGGAACGCATGTCTGATGATACCACTTCCGGCACACCACACAAAGGACCTGACAAGTGCTCGCCAGGTTGCCAGGGCACCCGCCTTTTTCACATATTGACCATGTACCCGAATGTTCTGATGTGGTGTTGCCAAATAAACCAACCACGCATTCAGCGGAGGGTTGGGCAAGAATCGCAACGTCAATGTGCCCGTCAATCCAAAGGTCAGCTACTTTGATCCGAGCCGCCTCTTTTCCCGGGCCACGGCCACGCGATACCCTGGTGGTATCATCTTGCAGGTTGTTTTCATCAAGCAATTTACCGACCCATTTTCGGCAGATTTTTGAGGGATGACTTTTCGGCAGAGGCAATCCATTCAATAAGGCATACATATTCAGTATGTGTATTCTGTCATTCTGTAGGTTGGGCATTTTGCAACTCCCTTGCTTACTGTTTCTTCGTTTGATAGGATTTCATCTATGATATCCTCCAGTTTTGTTATTGTCGGAAAGGTGACATGAAAACGGTCAATCTGCCGGTTCTTGAAATCCGCTTTCAGCTGGTAGTCGCCCATGGATGCCAGAGCTCGAGAAAATTCGTAATGATAAAGGTCTTGGACTCGCTTCAAAGCTAATATCATGGCATTTACTGGCAGCTCTTTATGCTTCGTGTCTGACTTCAACACTTTATTCATACATTCCCCAATGTTATTGGTTTCCGCACCTTCAGAAAAAGCTGCGAATCGGCTGGTTATGAAGTCGCAGCAATGTTGAATGAGATCTTGTGATAGACATTTGGTGAAGTAGTCCCTGAAAGCATTTGTCCATTTCCCTTCTCTTTTCTGAAGTTCTTCTTTGTACTCTTCTAAGCTTTTACTCCTTATGAGTTGCAAGACATCATTTTTGAGCACAACTGTGTCATCGCGTGATCCCCCGTGCTGTTTTATCCATAATCCAACATCCCGCAATATATGATTGGAGCAAAATATGTTTGGAATATTTGGAAAGCACGTTTTTAACGCTTCAGTTACGCCTTTCATCTCTCTGTCAGTTACAAGAGGAATCTTTTTCGCTTTCGCCATATTGATATCTGGGAGAATATCCCTGATGAAATCGCAGTGGCGAGAAAAACATTTTCTTTCGTGAATCATAAAAGCAACTGGATATATTGGATCTCCCTGAAGAAGGACATTTCGGCAGACGAAAATAGACAAGTAAAAGTCACCCATGCTAAATGTGGTGTCGTATGAGATGACTTGTTTTAACCATGTGTTCTTCTCACATAACTGCATGAGTTTGGCGGTGTTCTCCAGAAGTTCAACATGTCCAATATGGATCACCAGGTCGGGATAAACCTGGAGTTTTCTCACAAATTTTCCTGTCTGCATCGCCAATTCCACAGAGCTAAAAAATTCGTCGTTCTGTCTGCGCCTTTTTTTCGAAATCGCGCATAAATTCTCGACTTCCTTACGATCTCTTGGGCGGTCGATTGCGACACGATCCTGATCGATATCGATTGACTGCATTTCGGCAAACACTTCTTGAGGAGCGCTTGTTGCTGATTTCCTTTTCATTGTTTCCTTGCTCGTCGGCAAATAAATGTTACTTTTAGACTTGGAATTTCCGTGCACACTGTCCCTGTGTAGGGTCTGGCGTGCTCCTAGCCACGCCCTCACTGTCTGCGGACTGAGAATAAGACTCCTTGAATACAAGTGCTGGTACCGACTTTATAGATAAAATGTCAGGAAGGAAAAGCGACGTAAGCCAAAGGAGTTGCTCTTCGTTCGGCAGATAAAACTCGAATGCCTTTAAAACTAAAACACGCCAGATCGACAACACGTCGCAGGGATGCAGGATTGGTATAAAATGATCATTGGTAGTTGAACCAAAGCAAGGTAGCCTGTAATCAGCATGTAACAATCTACTGATTGTTACGTGTTCGCCACAAGGTCCCCCCGGTTGGAAAAAGCTTTAGGTCAGAGAATTGGTCGTATCGTGGGAGTCAACACATACAATGCACAATCTAAAACACAATGGTGAGATCAGCTACACATGTTCATGGTGCATAAGCAAATTAAGTGGATATCTATGCAGTACGAAAGAAAAATTCCGTCCTCGATCAAAGGTGCATTTCAAATGAAGGTGTGAGAACAAAATCTTGCAGGTGACGGGGTGTTCTGATAACACGGCCGCGATTCGTAGTGATAGGTGTGTAAGTGACAGAGGGTGCCGTTACACGTGTTGGGTATACACCATGAGGAACAGAGGTGTCTTCCAACCTTACAAGGTCTTGTTCGTTAGTACATACGGTGGTGGGTGGGTGTGTATCGGTGGGGATCATTTCACGCGGAATAGGCCTACTATTGAGATGGGAGTTTCGCCCGAAACGCTGCAATAAGGGCAATCGCCCTGGGATCAAACGGTCTGTCGAGGCGTCATAAGAACCTCTATTAGTCTCAATAGTAAAGCACTTGGGGGTGCGTTTCAAGACTTTGTGCGGGCCAGAGTAGACGGCATCCAGCGATTGGCGCGTGCCATCAATCCGTAAAAATACATGGGTGCAAGTGGTTAAATCAATAGGAACATGTGGGTTAAGATTACAGTGGAAATTCGTGGGGGTTTGGCCAATAGTTGAAAAAAATCGTCGCATGTTACTCACGAAAGTATGACTGTTCGTATTATTGTCGTAAGGTTGGGGATTAACTAACTGACCCGGCAAGCGTAATGATGTCCCATAGGTCAGTTCTGAAGGCGAATAACCCAAATCCTCCTTTATCGAGCAGCGTAACCCCAAAAGTACCAACCCCAAGTGGTGATACCAATCAGATGGGCTCTCTTTTGTCCGCAACGCGTCTTTCAGCGTGCGGTTAAAACGTTCAACCATCGAATTTTGCTCAGGTTTGCGGGCCAAGGTAGTGATATGATGTATTCTCAACAACTCCATAAGCTGTGACCATTCGTTGGAGGTAAATTGGCTACCTCTATCCGTTATGAGCTTCTTGGGTGGGCCGAATCTCGAGACGTAGCCTAAGTTAAAAGCATCGATAACAGTTTGCGTACGTATATCACGCATTGGGATACACTCAGGCCAACGGGAAAATCTGTCGATGCACATCAATAGGTAGGAAAAACCGCAACTATTCGGAAGGGAAAGGATGTCGACATTCACTGTCTGAAAACGTTCCGAGGGTACTGGGAGATGCGTTATCGCAGTCCTGGTATGCCGGTTAATCTTCGAACGCTGGCACTGTTGGCAGTGACGAACGAAGTCTGTTATCTCACGTTTCATGTGTGGCCAAACATACCGGTCCGTTATGAGTTTCGTCGTAGTTCGTATACCAGGGTGTGAGATATTATGAAGCCCTTTTAGAACCATCTCCCGCAAGGAACTTGGCACATACGGCCGCTGTTTACCAGGTTTCGACCTGTCAAAAACGATTGGACCGTTTATCCCTTCGAAAATTACCTCATACAAGTCTAACGAGTGTTCGTCCGGGTGCAATAATAGATCGCGCAACTCATCGTCATCCGTCTGAGCTTCAAGCAGCATCCGCGCAGAAATGGGCATCGTGTCAGGCAAAACCACGTTGACCTCCAGTCTCGAAAGGGTGTCAGCCGCTGTATTCAATGATCCTTTGATATGTCGGACATCGTTGGTATACTCTGTAATGAACCTCAGTTGTCTTGATTGACGCGGTACGAGTCTTTCTGTCGGATTCTGTAATGCTTTAACCAGGCCGTCATTATCAGTGACCAACTGAAATTTCCGTCCTTTCAATTGGACGTGAAAAAGTTTAACGGCAGAATAAGCGCCTAAAAGCTCACGATCAAAGGACGAATAAGTCTGTTGAGTGGGATTTAGCGTCTTCGAGAAGAATCCAAGAGGTGTCGTCGGGACTAACGGAATGACCGAGAAAGTCCGCTCTGTCCACGCCAAACTCACACTTATTGACGTTAATGACCAGACCAAACTCACGCAACCTCGAAAATAATACGTGAAGCGTTTCCCAGTGTTCTTCCTCGGTGGCGGTAGCAATCAGAATGTTGTCTAAAAATACGAATATATTGTCAATTCCGGACGTTACTTCTGAGATAATACGGCTAAAAGTGCTGCAAGCATTGGTCAATCCGAACGGCATGGTCGTTGGCTGAAACAGTCCTTCTGGACAAATAAATGCAGCCTTCTCCTGATCGTCGAGATGGAGAGGGATCTGGTGGTACGCCTTTTGTAAATCAACTTTGCTAAAAATTCTGCAATCACTGATTCATGGGTCCGGCACATTTTGTCCCATGGGTTGGAATCCTAGTGCCGTTCGTCGCATAGAGATTCGGTCCGCGACCCCCGTTGCGGCGATCCTCTCGAGTGCTAGGCATGAGTGAAACGGATGCTCCCGTATCAACCAAAAAAAAACAGCCAGATATCTCGTCCTGAACATGCATTAAGGGCTTTCCATGTGAGCAATGGGACACATTAAGGGTTGATGTACGACGCAAATCTACGCCGTACCTCTGCCTGGAAAAGGACGGGCAGACGAATAGCGAACACATCCCGGACGGCAATTCCGTGCTCGCTCGCCAAAGCGTTCATGATAGTAGCAGATACCAGACCCATGAACGGAAGGGTCGCTAGTCCGCCAATTACCAGAAGCCGGATCACGACGGTCCGACTCCAAGGGACGGGGAAGGGCATAAGGTGGCGGATGCGAATTTGCTCGTGGATAGAAATTCTCCCGTATAGGAATCTGCGATGCCTGTGCCGATTGCTTCAACAATGTAACCTCTTGTCTCAACTGGGAGAGTTGTCGTTGAAGCTCGGGATCAGTACGTTGCGATTGACGGTGATTAAATTGGTGATGCGATTCACGGGCGTAAATGCTATCAGCACGCTCAGCTAATTGGGCAGCGGTATCGGTAACATGAGATGAGAGGATGTCGGCAATCGAATTCGGCAAATGGTGGAGGAACGCTTCCTTGAGATAACAATCATTGATCGGTTCTCGCCCAAGAATTCCAGTGGCGCTTTTCAATTTTTTTAAGATCTCTGAGGGTTTCAACCCACGGCAACGTCCACTGTACAGTTCTTGAACTCGATCTCGCAGGGGAACGGTATATTCTTCAAGAAGAATTTGACGTAGAGCCTCAAATCGGTCGGGATCCTCCTCACCAGGGAGCTTAAGTCGAATAGATTCCAGCTGGGTTCCGTCAAGGCATCGTATAACGTAGTTGTACATTTCAGTATCGCCCTCGACACCGTAAGACTGAAATCCGGCCTCCGCAGAAACAAACCACGACTCTGGCGCATGTCCCCAGAAAGGGACAACGGGCATTGCTACGCGCAGAGGCTGGTTAAAATCACGAGCAGGCTCCACTCGTTCCATCTCAAGCGTACGTCGTCGCCGGCTTCCGGGCGACATCGGGAACAACTCTACGGGAAGCAGCCAATCACGTCG
This sequence comes from Botrylloides violaceus, assembly GCA_030412335.1. Lineage (NCBI taxonomy): Eukaryota > Metazoa > Chordata > Ascidiacea > Stolidobranchia > Styelidae > Botrylloides > Botrylloides violaceus. The sequence continues at coordinate 5,794 of JASFYC010000187.1, read as the reverse complement.
GGGTCACCACAATTATGGCGTGCTCCTAGCCACGCCCTCACTGTCTGCGGACTGAGAATAAGACTCCTTCAATACAAAGTGCTGGTACCGACTTTATAGATAAAATGTCAGGAAAGAAAAGCGACGTAAGCCAAAGGAGTTGCTCTTCGTTCGGCAGATAAAACTCGAATGCCTTTAAAACTAAAACACGCCAGATCGACAACACGTCGCAGGGATGCAGGATTGGTATAAAATGATCATTGGTAGTTGAACCAAAGCAAGGTAGCCTGTAATCAGCATGTAACAATCTACTGATTGTTACGTGTTCGCCACAGGTCTCATCGCCAACATAGTGGATAAGAAATAGCGTTGGTGTGGTTTGATCCTTGTCGTCTTCTGTTTGGGAGTATACATGACGAACAAAACCGTCAAGATGTTTCCTTTTCTTGCCATCAGGGTCTTTTATCTTATAATAGCGCTTTTTCAAGCCATACTCCTCAACTGACTTTGCCCCAGTGTATATGAACCTGTACTGATCGCTGACGAAGCCCATATTTTCGCTGAAACTTCCACCACGAAAAAGGTAACCCTCTCCAGCTTTAGGTCTGACCGCAGGTTTGTCTATGATGGATTCGGGGTTTTTTAAATATTCGTAAGCCTGGGCCCACGTAAGCGGTTTGTTACCTAAGTTTAACATAGCTGCGTCTGCAAAGCAAAGATAACATGTGCGTTAGTAGTCTCAAAACTTTCAAGCCGCAGCATTTACCCATACCGCATTTGTAAAGCAATCGTGTTTAGGGTTAGGACTGATTCGGCGAAGTGACATATTAACGCTATAGATAAAATATCAAGCAAAAGTGCATTGAGGAGATTAACCTTTTGGAAATATTTTCTGTAGTGAAACCAGGTCGATCGACCGTGACTGTAAGCGTAATCTACACCACCAAAGGTAGCGTTCGATTTCTGGTCTATATTTCCCGTAGCCCAAGTTTTGTGCCGTTCCGAACCGGTCCTGGAACAACTGTACCTGTTTCGGCGAATCGTCGATAATTTTGTCGAGCTTTCGCTGAAGGCAAGGCGATCTTAATCCAAGGCTACTGTATTTTGCTCATCATACGAGTACCGGCACCAGCAAACCTAAAACAACCCTCGACATATCCCTTCATCAATATAGTGTCTTGAATTTCATGCTATACCTATTCAATACAAAGTGCTAGGGTTGATGTACGACGAAAATCTACGCCGTACCTCTGCCTGGAAAAGGACGGGCAGACGAATAGTGAACACATCCCGGACGGCAATTCCGTGCTCGCTCGCCAGTCGGACATCGTTGGTATACTCTGTAATGAACCTCAGTTGTCTTGATTGACGCGGTACGAGTCTTTCTGTCGGATTCTGTAATGCTTTAACCAGACCGTCATTATCAGTGACCAACTGAAATTTCCGTCCTTTCAAATGGACGTGAAAATGTTTAATGGCAGAATAAGCGCCTAAAAGCTCACGATCAAAGGCCGAATAAGTCTGTTGAGTGGGATTTAGCGTCTTCGAGTAGAATCCAAGAGGTGTCCATTCACCATCGCACTTCTGCTGTAGGACCGCTCCCATACCGACTTGGCTTGCATCCACGACCAGGGACAGGTCCGCGTCGTGGACAGGATGAGAGAGTATTGCGTTATCCGACAATTCGGATTTGATGCGTTCGAATGCTAACAACGCAGACTCTGACCATACAATTCTTTGGCGTTTATTAGATGACTGGTTTGCAATATCATAGAGTGGCTTCAGGATAGTCGCACAGCCCTTCACAAATCGATGATAATAACACACGAGGCCTAGAAATGATCGTAATTGCTTAGTGTTTTCCGGACGCGGGTAATTCGCAATCACTTCCACCTTTGCAGGCAGAGGACGAATGCCGTCGGGACTAACGGAATGACCGAGAAAGTCCACTCTATGGCGTGCTCCTAGCCACGCCCTCACTGTCTGCGGACTGAGAATAAGACTCCTTCAATACAAAGTGCTGGTACCGACTTTATAGATAAAATGTCAGGAAAGAAAAGCGACGTAAGCCAAAGGAGTTGCTCTTCGTTCGGCAGATAAAACTCGAATGCCTTTAAAACTCAAACAAGCCAGATCGACAACACGTCGCAGGGATGCAGGATTGGTATAAAATGATCATTGGTAGTTGAACCAAAGCAAGGTAGCCTGTAATCAGCATGTAACAATCTACTGATTGTTACGTGTTCGCCACAAGGTCCCCCCGGTTGGAAAAAGCTTTAGGTCAGAGAATTGGTCGTATCGTGGGAGTCAACACATCATCATTACGCTTGCCGGGTCAGTTAGTTAATCCCCAACCTTACGACAATAATACGAACAGTCATACTTTCGTGAGCAACATGCGACGATTTGTGCTCCTAGCCACGCCCTCACTGTCTGCGGACTGAGAATAAGACTCCTTGAATACAAAGTGCTGGTACCGACTTTATAGATAAAATGTCAGGAAAGAAAAGCGACGTAAGCCAAAGGAGTTGCTCTTCGTTCGGCAGATAAAACTCGAATGCCTTTAAAACTAAAACACGCCAGATCGACAACACGTCGCAGGGATGCAGGATTGGTATAAAATGATCATTGGTAGTTGAACCAAAGCAAGGTAGCCTGTAATCAGCATGTAACAATCTACTGATTGTTACGTGTTCGCCAGCTACACATGTTCATGGTGCATAAGCAAATTAAGTGGATATCTATGCAGTACGAAAGAAAAATTCCGTCCTCGATCAAAGGTGCATTTCAAATGAAGGTGTGAGAACAAAATCTGCAGGTGACGGGGTGTTCTGATAACACGGCCGCGATTCGTAGTGATAGGTGTGTAAGTGACAGAGGGTGCCGTTACACGTGTGGGTTGCTTTGGTTCAACTACCAATGATCATTTTATACCAATCCTGCATCCCTGCGATGTGTTATCGATCTGGCTTGTTTTAGCTTTAAAGGCATTCGAGTTTCCGAACGAAAGCTGTTTTGGCTTACGTCGCTTATTTTTATTCGGTGGTCAGCACTTTGTTTGGGAGTATTCTCAGTCCGCAGGAGGGCGTGGGCGTGCTCCTAGCCACGCCCTCACTGTCTGCGGACTGAGAATAAGACTCCTTGAATACAAAGTGCTGGTACCGACTTTATAGATAAAAGGAAAGAAAAGCGACGTAAGCCAAAGGAGTTGCTCTTCGTTCGGCAGATAAAACTCGAATGCCTTTAAAACTAAAACACGCCAGATCTGCGGACTGAGAATAATACTCCTTGAATACAAAGTGCTGGTACCGACTTTATAGATAAAAGGAAAGAAAAGCGACGTAAGCCAAAGGAGTTGCTCTTCGTTCGGCAGATAAAACTCGAATGCCTTCAAAACTAAAACACGCCAGATCGACAACACGCCGCAGGGATGCAGGATTGGTACAAAGTGATCATTGGTAGTTGCACCAAAGCAAGGTAGCCTGCCATCAGCATGTAACAATCTACTGATTGTTACGTGTTCGCCACAAGATGGGAGCGGTCCTACAGCAGAAGTGCGATGGTGAATGGACACCTCTTGGATTCTACTCGAAGACGCTAAATCCCACTCAACAGACTTATTCGGCCTTTGATCGTGAGCTTTTAGGCGCTTATTCTGCCATTAAACATTTTCACGTCCAATTGAAAGGACGGAAATTTCAGTTGGTCACTGATAATGACGGTCTGGTTAAAGCATTACAGAATCCGACAGAAAGACTCGTACCGCGTCAATCAAGACAACTGAGGTTCATTACAGAGTATACCAACGATGTCCGACATATCAAAGGATCATTGAATACAGCGGCTGACACCCTTTCGAGACTGGAGGTCAACGTGGTTTTGCCTGACACGATACCCATTTCTGCGCAGATGCTGCTTGAAGCTCAGGCGGATGACGATGAATTGCGCGATCTATTATTGCACCCGGACGAACACTCGTTAGACTTGTATGAGGTAATTTTCGAAGGGATAAACGGTCCAATCGTTTTTGACAGGTCGAAACCTGGTAAACAGCGGCCGTATGTGCCAAGTTCCTTGCGGGAGATGGTTCTAAAAGGGCTTCATAATATCTCACACCCTGGTATACGAACTACGACGAAACTCATAACGGACCGGTATGTTTGGCCACACATGAAACGTGAAATAACAGACTTCGTTCGTCACTGCCAACAGTGCCAGCGTTCGAAGATTAACCGGCATACCAGGACTGCGATAACGCATCTCCCAGTACCCTCGGAACGTTTTCAGACAGTGAATGTCGACATCCTTTCACTTCCGAATAGTTGCGGTTTTTCCTACCTATTGATGTGCATCGACAGATTTTCCCGTTGGCCTGAGTGTATCCCAATGCGTGATATACGTACGCAAACTGTTATCGATGCTTTTAACTTAGGCTACGTCTCGAGATTCGGCCCACCCAAGAAGCTCATAACGGATAGAGGTAGCCAATTTACCTCCAACGAATGGTCACAGCTTATGGAGTTGTTGGGAATACATCATATCACTACCTTGGCCCGCAAACCTGAGCAAAATTCGATGGTTGAACGTTTTAACCGCACGCTGAAAGACGCGTTGCGGACAAAAGAGAGCCCATCTGATTGGTATCACCACTTGGGGTTGGTACTTTTGGGGTTACGCTGCTCGATAAAGGAGGATTTAGGTTATTCGCCTTCAGAACTGACCTATGGGACATCATTACGCTTGCCGGGTCAGTTAGTTAATCCCCAACCTTACGACAATAATACGAACAGTCATACTTTCGTGAGCAACATGCGACGATTTTTTTCAACTATTGGCCAAACCCCCACGAATTTCCACTGTAATCTTAACCCACATGTTCCTATTGATTTAACCACTTGCACCCATGTATTTTTACGGATTGATGGCACGCGCCAATCGCTGGATGCCGTCTACTCTGGCCCGCACAAAGTCTTGAAACGCACCCCCAAGTGCTTTACTATTGAGACTAATAGAGGTTCTTATGACGCCTCGACAGACCGTTTGATCCCAGGGCGATTGCCCTTATTGCAGCGTTTCGGGCGAAACTCCCATCTCAATAGTAGGCCTATTCCGCGTGAAATGATCCCCACCGATACACACACACCCACCACCGTATATACTAACGAACAAGACCTTGTAAGGTTGGAAGACACCTCTGTTCCTCATGGTGTATACCCAACACGTGTAACGGCACCCTCTGTCACTCACACACCTATCACTACGAATCGCGGCCGTGTTATCAGAACACCCCGTCACCTGCAAGATTTTGTTCTCACACCTTCATTTGAAATGCACCTTTGATCGAGGACGGAATTGTTCTTTCGTACTGCATAGATATCCACTTATTTTGCTTATGCATCATGAACATGTGTAGCTGATCTCACCATTGTGTTTTAGATTGTGCATTGTATGTGTTGACTCTCACGATACGACCAATTCTCTGACCTAAAGCTTTTTCCAACCGGGGGGACCTTGTGGCGAACACGTAACAATCAGTAGATTGTTACATGCTGATGGCAGGCTACCTTGCTTTGGTGCAACTACCAATGATCATTTTATACCAATCCTGCATCCCTGCGACGTGTTGTCGATCTGGCGTGTTTTAGTTTTAAAGGCATTCGAGTTTTATCTGCCGAACGAAGAGCAACTCCTTTGGCTTACGTCGCTTTTCTTTCCTGACATTTTATCTATAAAGTCGGTACCAGCACTTTGTATTGAAGGAGTCTTATTCTCAGTCCGCAGACAGTGAGGGCGTGGCTAGGAGCACGCCATAGCT